>APFE030594921.1:14177-81134 GCA_000404065.3 Pinus taeda | reverse complement strand
AAACAAAAATAAAAATCAATAATAAAATATTCAAATACATTGATCGATATCATTCATCATTCAATGGTTCATCATTTTACAATCTACATTGATTTAAAAACTAAATTCATCATTCATCATTCTAGAATCTAAATTGAAAGCAAAACATACTAGTATATGCTATATTTTCAAAGTTTGAAAACTAAATTTATATAACTCAAAGTTTCAAAGTTTGAACTCAAAAATAGTTAAGAGTGAAGAGTCAAGTCATCAATATCTAGTGTCGCAACTCAAAAATGAAAAATGGATAGTGAGCACTGAAAATAAAATGATAAATCAGCATCAAGGACTCAATCTCAATGATTGGTCCTCTACTTTGGGTTGAAATGAAATGAGCTTTTAACTTTAAGTTTTGCCTTTCATGACTTTTATGTTTAGGCTTTTAAATTTTAGTTATTTAGTTTTAATTTTAATTTTTTGTTTAGACTTTTAAGTTTTAGTTATTTAGTTTTAATTTTAGTTTAAAAAAAAAAATTAATGGTTTTGATTTTTGAATTTTTTATTTTTAAGTCTTATTAGACAAATTTAAAGGGGGACGCCCAGGCGCACGCTTTTTGGGGAGTCTAGACTCCCACACTGAAGGGGGATGCCCAGAAGCACCCTTTTTGGGGAGTCTTGGGGAGTCTAGACTCCCACACTGGGGAAACGCACCCCCTTGCGTCTCCCCAAGACTCCCCAAAAAGGGTGCGTGGAGAAACGCACCCCCAAGAGACTCCCCGTCCCGGGTGCGTGGGGTGTGAGGGGTGCGCGCACTCGACCCTGGGGGATGCGTCCTCGTGGAACACTGCTTGTCTTGCTATCGCATGAAGAAATTAAGGAGGCTCTGTCACTACCCACTTCTGTTGTTTCTCGAGCAGTGTTTGACATGTGTAGCATGCCTTGGGACACCCCCATCAGGGGTTGTATAATGCATATTATAAATTAATAAAAGTTATATTTATTATAAATTATATATATTTTAATGTAAGATCATATATAATTAACAAGAGCTATATATATATAATATATTGTAGTAGTATGCTGTAAGAGAATTTCAAATTATTCAAAAAAATATTTAGTGTAATAATTGTATTAATAACACACGCACACACACACACACACACACATATTCGAACTAAATGACAAACATCAACCAAACCTTATTGGAAAATTCAAATTCAAATTGAACTTAATTGTTGTCGAATCCGAACTCGAACCCAATCTATGTGACATGTATAGTGTGCTTTTATGGTTTAGGGTGAGAGAATCTAGGGTTTATGCAAAAAAATTGCTTTTCTTCCTTCAAATGTGCACTGTGGCTTGTAGGCAGTGAATTAGTATTGACTTGGTTGACTAGTTATTGACTTGGCTGAGTTAGACTAGTTTGGTACTGAACCAGTCTCTAATCGAGTTTAAAGATTGAGTTATGGCCCTTGACAGTCAACTCAGTCAACTCAGCCGAGTCTCGGTTTGAGCTGGCATAGTCTCAAAACATGGGATCCATGTGAAAATGCATGATAATATATTCTAGAGAATTGTTTTGTTTTTCTGGTGTGAATAACGATACTATTCTATCCGTTATGGGAATTGCATGTCTCAGGGATTTATATCATCAATTCATGTGAACTGAAATATTTTGCTAAAGCTATTAATGGAAATTTAATGAATGCTTGTTCTATTAATGCAGTTACTTGTTGGTGGTTTTGCAACTGAAGGCAGATTTCCAGCATATTCCAGTGCCCAGTGATACAAGGGGATCTCTCTCAACCAGGTCTCCTGTTTGTTTTAAAATTTAATGCGGCAGTAATTTCAGTGCACATTTTGTTCTATGTTTTCAAGTGATGGCAAAGCGATATTAAAGATACTTTGTTCTTGACATTCCAAATCCATTATTACGCAGGCACAGTGTTACTGATTTTGTAAAACCTGCATCGAGTAAAGGTTTGTCTATAAATGATATTCATCTTACACAAGATGAAATGGAAATGTATATAGATCTGCGGCCATTTGTAAACCCTTCTCCTTATGTTGTACCAGAAGACATGTCTCTGACGAAGGTTAATATTAAATACAATTTATATAACATTTTTTTAAGGTTTCTAGTGGGCTTTATTCTTTTTTACATTTGCTTCCACATCTCTTCTCCTTTGGAAAGCTTAGCAAGATGTGTTATTTTGTTGAAGGAAGTTGATAGTCTAAATGCATTACTTCTCTATGTGCAATTAGGTATACAATCTTTTTCGGCAGCTTGGATTAAGGCACATCTTTGTTGTTCCTTGTCCATCTCGAGTGATCGGAATGATAACCCGAAAGGACTTACTGTCAGAGGTATGTGACAAATTATTATTGCTATCTTGATGTGGTTCTTGGTTATCAGAAGTTCATAAAACAGGAACTATGTCAATTCTTTGAGTAAGACCTACCTTAAAATTTTTATGCATATCCTCATGGTTGATCATTCTTTCTTGGTACTGCAGGAAAAGGAAGATAGTGATGCCACCGAGCTTCCACCAGTTAGCATAAGGTCTTGATGCAGCCAGACCTGTAATACTCTACAATTCTATTTTGACATCCACAACATAAAAAAAGAGTAAGAAGTTCAATCTACTGTAGGACTAGGCTGTCCCTTGTCCAGTCCTTGGTCCTACATAAACCCATTCGAATTACCAAGGTCAGGGAGTGTAACTAATTTCGAAGTAAGATATTGTCTACTTAGTTTTAGTCATCTTCTGAGATTCCCTCTTCATGGGAGCAACTGACGATTAGGATTTTCCCTTTTCTGGGAGCAACTGGAGTTTGGGAGAGAGTTTGAGGAATTACACTAAATATGTTTGATAAATTTTTCTATATCATAGATGGTGTTTGAACTTGCAATCACAAGGATCAAGATATCTATAATATTGAGCATTTACTACCGAGCCTTTTGTGTAAACTGATTTTTCCTATAAATTCCCTTAATGATTTTTTGGCTAGCTTATAGGCGAGGGACTGTTGTCATAGTCTAGGAACTTTTTTCTTAACATGAAGCTTGACCAAAAGAATTTACCAACGATAAGGATAAAAACTGTGCAACTTTTCTTAATAGGTCTGCACTAAATCTGCATATTAGAGGATTATATAAGAAGCTAAGGCTAGAGTCAATTCAAGGTTAGTATCTACTAGTATAATAGGCCATGAAAGTGGTGATAGACAAGTATTATGGGTTTGTGGGAGACATTAAGCATTTTTTTCCCTGGTTTCTGATAGAAAAAACAAAGACAAGATGAAAAATAACTTGAGCTATATATCTACAGGATGAGAGATAAGTAAAGAATAAACAGAATAAGTACAACCACTATTGTGGGGAGTCTTCTTACAATTTTTGCGGAGAAACATATCAGGAAAATGTGACAAGTTTAGATATTCTTTGGCAACTTTTAGCTTCCCTTCTCTCAAGTGGAGGGGAATTCTTGTTTCCTCAGATAACACTTGGAATTTTGCTTGGTGGTATTTTAAGCAGCTGAAATTCTTGGTTCAATATGTTTCATTGTCATGTCCCGCGGCTCATTTGTGTGATACCCTGAATCCAGCTTCTTGTTGGTGCTTCATTGATATGTATCTTCTTACTAACAAAATGGGGCAGAAGAATTGAAGAGAATTCAAAACTGATAGTTTATGATTCATTTTACATCAACAGATGAAGCACAAGGACATATACATAAAGAAATTAATTTTCAGGATCAGAATTATCTAAGTTATTTTTTATACCTATCCTACCATTAACATTCTAATGTGTACTTTGACATAATATATAAACTTAGCATTTGTTGCCAGCATTAATAAGGACTTAATATCCTAGTCACAAACTCCTATGTTTAATATTTAAACATAAGTGCAAAATAAACATTTTAATCTGAAGTTTGAACGCATTTGAGTTTTTCCCTGGGAGTGTTTCCCTTCCTTCAAGGTGTTGGCTAAGTTATTATGGTTCCCGAGTAAGGTCAACTTTTTCTTTCTTATCATCCCACATTCTGAAAGTCTTCTCTGTTGGCTGCTTGGGGATTGGATGGTGTCTTATTTTTAGGTTCCACCCAGAAAAATCTTGTGGGGAAATTGCCTAGGAGGTGACCTAATGCATGATAAATCTTGTATCTGAATACAGTGTTTTCATCGTCTATCAGTTGGGTCCAAAGGATGACATCCAGATCTAAAATCATGTTGTCTGGTAAGCCTTAACATAGATGGAGCTCAACCAATAATCCAGCACATGTAAACAATCTATCTGCTCCATTTTTGTTCTGATCCGAGATATCTTCCTAAAGCATTTTTTATTTCTTCATACAGTTCATTCTCCATAATTATAGTGGGCAGACTTGAAAGTCTCACAAAAGCAAGTGTGGTAGTGGCAGTCATGGTAGCTGGTGATACATGCACAAACTGAGATAAAAATGAATGCTCACATAAGGAGACACATAAGAAGGAGATTTCTATACTTTGTACATGCTGTGCACTCTATAATACATGACGCACTTGTATGTAGAGTCCAAAAATGCAAAGTTACCAGACTCAGAATCAGGAAAAAATTGGCAAGGTAGAAGAGCCAAGAGTTTGACTCAATTTGGGAAGAAATTGGCAAGTACAAAAATATAAAGATATACACATATTTTGACCAAAAATATAAGTGTTGGTGGGTGTCCTAAATGTGAGAATGTGACGTACTTTTAGTCTATTCATGGAAATTGACCAACATTGAATTGCATGAGGATATTTATAGGTCCTCTCAACAAGTTTCATTTGGTCAACAGAGCCATACTCATACTTGTGAGTCAAACTCCTATTGGCTGAGCCAAACTCAATTAACAGATGAGTTTGAAAAAAATCATTTGCTTCACAATTTGTTTCAAACTTAGATAATTGCAGGTTTAAGTTGCGGTCCTGGTAACATTGCAAAAGTGGAATGTGAATTTCCTAATGGATTGATTGTCGGAGAAACTAGTGGGGGGTGTTGATGTGGATTCTTGATCCTTGGTCAATTTAAAGGATTCACTAGACTACAACCCTCAATGCGAAGTTTCATCCCTTAATTGGAAAATCCCCCATTTTGTACTCTTGGTTAGTGAATTGATTATAATTTACTAGGTTATTGTATTTCCACAAATAATAGTTGACATACTGAAAATGAAATCCTAGAGTTAAAGTTACAATTAAAATTCTGGAAATGAAATAATTTGAATATGCATCAGATTGAGGAGTAAGCATGCTAGAATGAACTCAAGTTTGGAGTAAGCATGCTAGAATGAACTCAAGTTTATTTATTGTGGAATGTCCAACATAAGAAGGACGAATAATTAAAATGCTTATAGAACAACTAATAAATAAAATGAAATTCTGGAAATAAAATAATTTGAATACGGAGACAATTAAAATTCTGGAATGAAATCATTTGAATATGCATCAGATTGAGGACTAAGCATACTAACATGAGCAAAAGTTTATTTATTGCGGAATATCCAACATAAGAAGAACAAATAATTAAAATCCTTATAGAACAACTAATAAATAAAATGAATAAGATTCTCTTAGGCCGAACATTAAACTGCAATCAAGGGTAGTATCTGTTAATTTTCTGAAGAACCTAGCACCCAACAATTAATTGACCTAGCAGATTACAGATCTACTGAATCAATGCATAGTTAGGTTCTTAACTTTAATTAACAGAAGCAAAAACATAACCAATCTCACAAAAATGACACAATAGATTCTTTTGAATCAAATCAGTTCATTAAAATTTTTCAGAACCTATTTGGGCTCTTGTCCTGGGATAATGGTGCAATTGAGGAAATTACATGTACAACAACTAGATCTAATCCAGTTGATTGACTGATTTGGATCTCCTTGCTGCCCCCTTGCTTAGACCCAGCACACTAGAATGGAAGTCCTTCACTCACCATTAAGGTGTCTCTCTCAATGTCTTGAGCTGCTGTATGGTGTGTCTTCTCCCTCTCTTTAGCCTTATTTTTATAACTTTACATTGAGCTAAATCCCTAACCCTAATCTCCATAGTGATTGACAATCAAGATTAGATCTCGACCTACTTGAGATCAAGGGCTAAGATTAAAACATAATTACTAACATAAATATTTTACTTTTTCCTAATGTTTCTTTAGCTCGATTAGTCAACATAATAATTATGTGCTTTTCTTAAGATAAAACATAGGCTCAGTTATAAATGCAACTTGCTCACACGAGAGCAAGTTTCTAAGGAAATCTTGGGCGACTTTTGCATGCCTAGACACTTAGGCCTATGTACAATTACCTTCTCAAACTACAAACATCAACAATATATAGTCTTATGAATGCTACTAAGGCTAGATGATACTAGAAATCACATGAATTCACTGGAGATAGCCTCAACCATGACCAGAAGTAACACTAGCTACTAGCTAGTAATGCAAGTATGTCTTTTGGTCTTAGAGTATGGCCTAAAACTGCGATTGGCTAGGTGCTCATCTTCCTTGGACATATGGAAATAGGTTAACAACCCAAGACATAGAGGCATTTGTCAAGAGTGGAAGTTTGCCCCCTTATGGACTAGCAACATGTTATTTTAGGTGGCAAGGTCTTGTTTGCACAAGATGAGGCTTGAAATGGTATCAACAGAGTCTAGATTGGTAGCCTTGTTTGTAGGGTTTTCTTACTCAAGGAAAAAATCTAAAATGAATAAGATATGAGAGAAATGATTGATACAATGCCATGTGATCGTGTACTTGTACACATTGACTAGTCATGATGGTTGATGGGTCATGCCCCTTGGTTAGGCTCATGTCTTTTAGTTAGGATGTGTCATTTTATCTGTTATTGTTGTTACTATTACTACTTTTCCCATCCCTTCAAAGATACGTTGCCCTCAAAGCATTGATGGAAAAGGCTATGTCTTCTTTTTGGTCTGCAATACTTATCATAATTCTTCATTCTTGAGGTTGAAGACATTAGATGATATGATGTTTGAAGAGTTGAACAAAATTGTTGAATTGTGGAAGGGTTTTATCACCCTGATTCAATCCTTTTCATATATGTGTGTTTAGGGAGCTCCCAAGATGATCGTGTTGCATCATGATTGTCAAGATGACTTCTACTTTGCAATTGAATCGTATTGAAATTAATATTCTTTAAATTTTAGTTTAAATATGTTCCTCATTCTGTGCTACATTCAGTTGTGGACAGATTAAAGTATTGTCTCATGTGATTAGGATGTTGATATTAATATGGTGCCATTGTATTATGATTTTTCCTTTTGTAGAAAATTAATGACCTGCACCCTTAATCCCATTTACAATTTTGCATGTGTTTGTTTAGACCCAACCCACATGTTTTGTCATGCTGATATAAAATTCAGAATGCATTTATTGCAAACATAAAGAGTGCTTCTACTCTTTTTCACTTTCCTAACAACTGCTAATTAATACAAAATTTAATGCAAGCATTCAACACATAAGAGACACTTATTTTTGGTCAAACTGACCCTGGGAACACCCCACAGCCTCTTGGGGAAAACCATTCTTCAAAGGAGGATCTTATTGCTTGAGAAAGTGTAAATAAGTACATAAAAATTTACAGTATTTATCTCCCTTTTGATGAAATGCACACATTCTGGAAAATTGTGTCCACTGACAAATCAGATTTTTCACAGAAAGCTGTGCCCAGAAATTTAACATCTCTTTGCTGCCCAGCTCCTCGAATTCTGTGCCCAGAAACTTCCTCGAAAATGGTGCTGAAATCTGCCTCGAATTCTGTGGCCAAATCTGACTGTACCTCGAACTTCGTGCTAGGAATCAGCAAGAATCTTCCTTGATTTTCGTGCTGCCTATAGCAGCCTGAATCCCAAAATTTGTGCCTCGAATTTTGGGTCTGAGCAGCGCTTTATCCTCCTTGAAACTCGTGCCCAGATGCCTCAAATTTTGTGCTACTGTTCTCGAAAATTGTGCTGCCTCTTTCTGTTGATTTTGGATAGCATCGGATGTGTTGTAGCCTTGAAAATTGGTGGAGAGGCTATGACACATGAGATCTCCCAGACGTAGAAATCGTTTGGAGAAATTCCCCTGGGATGAGGAGTTATTAAAATAATTAATATTTTTAATGGGTTTCTAAGTCTAAACTTCAGAAAATAAATATATTAATGTGTATTAATAAAATATGGGTGAGAAAGTTTTAAGTGACGAGGATCAAGCCAATTCTAATCTTAGCCGTCGATTAGGGACTTAATCTTAGTCGTTGATTCGTCAACAGGAAAAGTATAAGAGGAGGCTTGAAGGTCAGTTGGAGACACACCAAGTGATCAAGGAAGTTCAATTTTTCTGGGGCGTGGTTTGCTGAGAAAATCGAATTGGTGATTTGAGTTGCAGCAGAGGGGCAGGGATAGTTGGGGTTGAAGGATCTTCTCTGGGACCCCAAATACACAACAAAGAGAGGCAAAGATAAGCCAGAGGAGGCAACACAGACCAAGGGAGGCTGAGGCTGGGCCAAAAGGGCCCACACATTGCCTGATGCAGGGGAAGAGCTGCACTCTTGTAGAAGTCCGAATTCAGTCGGGGAGTAACAGGATTAGCCGAGAAGGCTGACGTCAGAGCTCTAAGAGGTAGAGGAGGCAACGCAGAACTGACGCAGTGTCTCAGTGTGCTCCACGCAGGCCCACACAACTAATGCGAAGGGGCAACACAGTTGTAGCCGGGGATAGTCAGTGCAGTTGCCAAATTAGAGAGATTTTGCTGGGTGAAGTGAGGTAATCTCACTTAGGCTTCTGCCAGTATATTTTATCTCTGTAATTGGATAGCCGAGAGGGCATCCAGAGTTGTATTTAGAACTACTGCGTAATAATAGAAAACCCTTAGCGCTGTTGCACCAATTTTCCCACATTAGGTTTTTCTGGGGATGTTTGTCCAAAAATAACAGTATCCCTTGTGTGCTTGTCTCATATTTTATTTCAGTTCATGATTTGTATGTATGTGTAGTTTGCAATAGTGTTTTCATTGCTATTTAAATAATGAAATAACTTGTTGAATGTAAAAACAAGTAGGAGATGGTAAACCAGTGATTGTAGTAGGATTTTTGAGGTGTAGATTCATAAATTTTTACACTTTCCTTGAAACTCGTGTTGCCAGTACTGTCCTCTCCTGGGGATTCGAGCCCCTCACACAACTGCAATTTCTTCTCCTCTTCTTGAAGTTTTCTCCTCTCTTCTCTTCTCTTCATGCTCTCTCAAGTGTGAAATGAAAATTTGGAATCCCTAAACTTAGGATCCAATGGTTGAGTTTTGATCCCCAAATATCAAGATGAGTGGATGAGATCATTTCTCCCAAATGACCCCCCTCATACATTGGCTCTATCTCTTAAAAGTCTCCTTGTGTACCTTTTCAATTTCTCATGAAGTGATTTTTCACCTCACTTTAATATTAGAAAAGTACACTAGTACTTTTAACATAAAGTCACTTTATAAAGTACAAGTAACTTAAATATTAGAAAAAGTGCGAACACTTCTAAGTACCTTTTCCCACCACAACATTAATATAACTCATAAATGTCATCAAGACAAAAGCAATTAATGTGCTCACTAGGCTAAAAGGGGTAAAGCCTAGTAACACTTCTACTTGGTACTATTTTCAACACCTTTTCATATTTGTATTATTTTCCTGATTCACTTTTGGTATTGTTACTCCTCGTATTGCATCAGAGGTAAATTTGTGACTTTAATCACATGACGAGATGACATATTTGGATGGATTTGATGTATATACTTTTTCTTTTCCATGGAGATGATGCGTTTTGGTTGAGCATCTTGATGAGTATGCGTCCTCTTACCTCATCATGGTGTTGTATGGGATGTTACACATTGTTTCATTCATGGTAGTTCTAACCCGCAGGGGTTGGGTACTAGTGTTATGTGATGTGAGGTGGCTTACGTGGTGGATTGTCTTGGTACTTGGTTATCTTCATGGTTGAACTTGATGCTTAGATGGATAGTTGTGTGCTCTTTGGTGCTATGATATGCATTTGGTGGTTGGATCATTTTTCTTACTTATGGTCCATGGAACACCTAAGTAAGGATCTAAAGGGTCACATGGTGTGATCCTAGTTTACGATGATGGATTTATTACTTAAGGCCATTTTATTATGACTTTGGATGGTCATCCCCAGCATTGGCACAAATGTGGTGGCAAACTTATTTTAAAGGGGAAACCCTCTTTTTACACTTTACACTTTACACTTGATGAAGACATATATATGGCAATGTTAAAAGTCATATTAAAGGGGTCACCCCTGTTTACACTTAGTTCATGATGAAGACATACCAAGCAAAGTTAAGAGGTCACATTTGTTTTAATGATGGAGCCACCCTCTTCATTAAAACATACATAAACATATAAGGTGGATCGTCTTGGTACTTGGTTATCTTCATGGTTGAACTTGATGCTTAGATGGATAGTTGTGTTCTCTTTGGAGCTATGATATGCATTTGGTGGTTGGATTATTTTTCCCACTTATGGTCCATGGAACACCTAAGTAAGGATCTAAAGGGTCACATGGTGTGATCCTAGTTTATGATGATGGATTTATTACTTAAGGCCATTTTATTATGACTTTGGATGGTCATCCCCAACATTGGCACAAATGTGGTGGCAAACTTATTTTAAAGGGGAAACCCTCTTTTTACACTTACACTTGATGAAGACATATATATGGCAATGTTAAAAGTTATATTAAAGGGATCGCCCCTGTTTACACTTAGTTCATGATGAAGACATACTGAGCAAAGTTAAGAGGTCACATTTGTTTTAATGATGGGACCACCCTCTTCATTAAAACATACATAAACATATAAGATGGCTTAAAGCAGGCATGATGTCACCACATTACACTTAAAAGGGGTTTCCTCCTTTCCTCACCCATGCAATAGCTTGTTTTATAGTTTGTCCATAAGTTATGAAGAAGAGGGATCCATATGACCCACATTTACCACATTGGTGTCATGACATAACATCTATAATCACATAATGTATCTCCTAAAGGGGCTGGCCCCTTATTTACCTCATACAACAACTTGAGTTTATGACATGGCATGGTTAAAAGCTATGTGCAGGGCGCCATACCATGATGCCACCCATGTGTAGCATCCTTTGAAATTAAAACATATATTAAGATGGGGATGATACATGTGCACGAAGAGTATCTATCACACTTCTACCATCCATATTTTCCTTAGGAAACAAAAGTCAATGTGGAGCTCCCTTTTGACTTGACTTGGAGAGATGACAATGCATATTAGGTCTTGTTACACTCAAACCAACAAGGGACCAAAAAGGGGATCCTAAGAGGGCAATTGCTAGGTTAAGGGCAACAGTGGAGGCTAAGCCCATTGTCACCACAGCTAAGCCTCCCTGCTCTTTGAGGACTTTCACCAATGGGAGGAGACTCGGTAGTGTAGGGATCACTTGTAAAGAGTATGTCAATGGATAGGTGAGAAGTGACCCTGGAAATCCTTTCCCAAGGATGGAGTGAAGAATGGAACTAGCTTGCTCTTCAAGCAAAGGATTTGGTACACCAGGGGTAAGGGGTGAGGATTGGAGGGTTGAGAGAGAAGGAATAGGCTTATAGACCAGGTTCTCAATCCCTATAATCCTTGGAAACATGGATTCCCAAATGGTCCTTGGCAAATAATCTTTATCGAGAAGTGGGACCACATGGGGCCAAGTAGACCCAACCCAAGTTCGGGGATGGAATGCAACATCCAATGATGTTCCTATCTTGGACAAGGTGAAGGGAAATGACCAAACATGAATATTTACTTCAAAAGGTTGAATTGATCCTATTGGGGTCAAGCCTTGAGGATGCCCAAGCAAAATTTGATCCTAGAGCTAGGGCTTGGGATTCCCGGAGATTCCATCGTCAGAATTGCCTCAAATTTGGAGGAGAGGGAGGGGACCCACCAACGCAGTTGCCTATATGAGATCGAATTTTTTGCTTGTGTCAATTCCTGGGAAGTTGATGCCCTAGGTGACCTTTGAGGGATAGACCTAGGAAAAAGTGACCTTCAAGCATTATACTTAAAAGAAAATGATGCAAGCTTATCGAGACAAATAATCTCTAGGACATTTCATTCATATAACATTGGCCCATACATTAAATTAGCTAAAACATGCTCAATTGTACATTTTGATTATGCAGCAACTAGCCATAATTTTAGCATTTCGTAGCAACAAGAATAACAACATCAAAATTTACTTACAACGTTATAGAGTATATCCAACCAACATTTCGTTTACAAGACAAAGCTCCAAGTTAAGATAAATAGCCCAAATCCATACATCAAAGTTCATTCATCTCCAAAAAATATCCTCCAAGGAAAAAATGCGAAGTTCTCTATGGTTAGAGAGATCCCAAGTCAACTGATGATCCAAATGAATGTATCTAACATCAATATATAGCTTCCTAAGGAGTTTGAATTAGCCTATAGGCCTACATTAGCCCTTAATGATAAAATAATGTGCAAATAAAACCCCTATTGGTGACAAGCCCACCAAACTAGCTCACAAATGTAAAAAGCCTCAGAAGAGGCCAAGTAATAATATGTATATGTCGTGGGGCCCTCCAAAGGCCTAATAATATCTTGAAGTGCCATATTGAGGAATAAATTCCTCGGAATGTGATGGACAAGGGGGCGGCCCCTTGTTCTCCAAGTAGTAGACCTGTGGTGCTCCAAGTGGGTTTGGGGACACATAAATGACCCCATGGGTCTCCATATGAATTGGAGATGCCTGTAGATCCTCTGCAAGGGTCCAAGTGGTGGAATGAATGCTACCATGACATCGTACAAGTCCTGGGACATTTACCAAGAGTGTGGGGCTCTTGTGGGGGTCTACTGGGGATAATGTACCAAGCATATCACCTTCATCCCAAAAGTGGATCGCTAGTAGTCTTTGAGCATCCATGAAGATCTGTGGAGTGTTGTCTGGTGCTGTGGAGGCCAATGGCTCTCTATGCACACCCTATATGTGCCAATGTAGACCTCTGGGGGTTAGGATCCTGTATAGGGAGACCAAACCCAAATGGAAACCAACTGTACTCCTGCATAAGATCCAATGCGTCCCTTAGACTTCCAGTATAACTAGTCATTAAAATAATCAAGTAAAATAGTTTACAAATAATGGATAAGAAAGTGGGCACTTCATAATGGCATGCCCTTCCGTAGTGGGCTTTGGCATGTGCTAGTGTCTCCAAGCTCCAAAGTGGGTTAACCAAGTACCTTATTAGGTGGTTTCAACCCTTAAAGGGGATAGTATGTCCAAGGTACATCCCTTTAATAGGGATAGCAAGTGATAAGTAGGTGGAATGGAGTAGGGAATGAGAGGGGCAACCCTGGGCCACATATTGGGGCATAGGGGTAGATAGATAAGGGGAAGCCCACACCTGGGTATGTAATGTATAGGAGGGAGCAATTGTGGTACATGTGGTGCCCCGACCTTGATTTTTACACCCTTCTTTATATGCCTTTTGCCTTTTATGAATTTTCTTTAATTAACTGCTCGGGGCTCAAAGGACAAGAGCATGATGTGTAAGATATAGCAATGATTACCCCCTTTTAGGTAGGGCGGTTCATTTCCCTCTAGGGGTTGGGACAATCATGGGTTCCTAAATGATAAAGGAGGCTCATCTAGGGCCTAT
Organism: Pinus taeda; assembly: GCA_000404065.3. Classification (NCBI taxonomy): domain Eukaryota; kingdom Viridiplantae; phylum Streptophyta; class Pinopsida; order Pinales; family Pinaceae; genus Pinus; species Pinus taeda. The sequence goes on along the minus strand of APFE030594921.1, from coordinate 67,421 downwards.
GGAACCTGGGTGATGGCCATGGATTGGGGTAGAGCTCATGCATTGCCTTTTGCCCACGTGTTGATTATTTTGTTTAAGCCATCTTTTGCATTTTGTGGTACAATTTCTTGTTAAATGTGGCCAATTATGCTTTTTACTTTTTCTTTTAATTGCTTCAACCTCCCGGGCATCATTCTAGCCCTGACCCAAGGTGGGGGCAAGGGGATAAGGATGTTGGCCCTATGTGAAACACAAAATGGAAATGTAGACCCAGGTGGGAGAAACGATGAATGGGGGTACAATGAGTGGAAAGGGAGTAATATGTGCAGGTAAAGGGGTGGGACCACACACCCCAAGTCAGGGTTTCCGAAGTAGTACCACCCTAGAACCAAATGGTCAACAAAGGAGATCCCACCGGACTAAGATCCAAGGGTAAACCAAAAGAGATCAAGGGGATAAGAGCACAAACTAAGCCCACTCTTTTCGCCAAATCCCCCAATCAATCAACACCCATAAGTATCCATGATAAGTAAACCCAATATGCAATTACCAAATGACAAGACATACCTTTAGATTTGGGAGGCCCACCTTCAAACATACGATCAATATAGGTGGGTGAGGGGACCACATGGTTGGCTCAGGTGGCAGAGAAATGGCACAACGAGCTAGTAGGAGGCATCAAGGGGCTGCTAGCTAAGGCTCATCATGGAGAAAAAAATTCTCCTGGGGATATCACCCCCAAAGTGGTGGGTAATAGGTCCATTGTTTTCTTATGTTTTATTTTCTAGTTTGTGCAAATAAAATAAAGGGGTAACTATCCAACTCTTTCAACATCCTATGGAGTCACCTCCTATTTTCTCTTCATGTTGGATGCTTATGTCCATTATGAAAGTTGTGGATCCTCAAAGGCTTACTACAACCAAACATTGCATGGATAAGTTGTTGGATGGAGGGGCTAGTTTGTGCTTGGACTTGGTCATTACATGACAGTTTCCATTTGTGAATGGTTTTATTGCATATTTTATTGACCTTGGTGGGTCGTTTCCTTAGAAGTTGGTTTGTGGGCACGTGGAGGCCAAGGTTAACAAAAATAAGGAGCTTGTTACCTTTTTGGCCATCTTGGGGTGTTGAGGAAATTGTTGATCTCAACAGCTTATCGCTGCTGTTAGTAAGGATGTCATTGAGAGGGTTATTTTATTATTATTCCTTAGAGGACTAATGGATCTAGGAAAACACATATTTTTTTATTGTAAAGGGAAATAGAATTGGAACATATATAAGGCTTTACTCTCTCAATTTGTAAGGTGTGAGTGCAAGGGATACCAAGCTTTGGAATAAAATTGCCTTATCTTTGTCTACGCTATTGTGGAGTGGATGTACAACTTTGTTTATGTGTGGCAAATATTCCTGGTACATATCAATATCTTGTGTTGTTAAAATTTAATGTTCTATGCTATAACAATCACCTATTACAAAACTTCTTATGTTGCAATACTAGTTAAGCAATTGTAGATAGAACATGAACCAAATGAGCAATGGAAGACAACCGAGAACGGAATGAGACACAAAGAATTTAGGTCCAATGACTAGGGAAAAACCCAAAAGGGGAAAAACCAACCAAATTCTTCTTCTATTAGATATCAGTTATTCAACAGAGATACAAAGTACAATGAGAGATCAAGAGAATAAGTAAGTTCACCCAAATCTGAATAAGCTGTAGTATGAAGATCACTGATAGAAGCAGTTGATGCAAACACTGGATCAACCTTAAAGTTCTGTTCTTACTCTCCAAGGCTCTCTTCCTCACAATCTTCTTCAAGTCTTTCCAACTCTCTCTCTCAATTTCAATTCTTTCTTTCACAATGCACAAGTAGTGAGGGAGAAGATATGAAGCGCATATATATAAGAGGAGCAACAAATTCATGCCATAAAGGATGAGCATGCCTTAGAGTAATTCGTATGCCAAATAGGGAAGAGTAACTTAACATTATGGAGAGGCAAAACATGCCTTCAAAGGAGGAATCTTGCATGCCTTGAGGAGTGTAACTCATGCCCTTTTAGGAAGTGTAACTCATGCCATTAAGGAGAGAGGGAAACAAATGCCATTTAAGGAGAGGTATGCATGCATTTGTAACTTTTGTATTTAAAAGAGAGTGTAACATATCCTTCAAAGTGTGTGTAAGAGGATTCTTTTATGACATGCCTTCAATGAGTGTGGAAGAGGAATATGCCAAGTCTTTAATTAAAGAGCAAGAGAGTGCAATGTAGAGTCATGTGAGACACTAAGGAGAGGGTTGCGAAGTATGAAGTTAAGGTGACTTGAATTTTTTTTTGATAATAATATTATAGTATCATAAGGATAATGATAATAACACTGATAATAATGATAATTAAGTCAAAATTGAACTATTAGGATTGCTTAATGATAAGTTGTGATTTTCCATAAACTATAATTGATTACCAGTTGATACAAGGTGATTTACTATTTTTGAAAAGTCATACTTGAGATGCTAGACATGACTTTTAATTTTTAGAAAGTCTCTTTAGAATTGTCAGAAATGAAATTTTATTTAAGGAAATTCATCCCTGAGCTGCCAATTTTCAACACTCCCTCTCAGCTAGGGAGGAATTTCTTTCTGCAACAAATATCTCTTCTTTTGCTGCTCATCTTTGTTCATCTCTGCCTTGGAAAAATGATGTCTTAATCTAATGAAGAAGAATCATCATAGGGGAGATTCATCTATCACCCTATATACACTGATCTTCCCATATTGACACAAACTTGGGGGGATTACCACTTGTCAACACATGACAAGGATGACGTTCAACCAAGCTTTACCATAAGAGTCAAGTGGTAGAGCACCCACATCCACAGACTTTGGGGTGATTACCACTTGTCAACACATGACAAGGATCTTGCACAACCAAGTCTCATCTTTGCTTGGCGGGATTACCACTTGTCAACACATGATAAGGATCATGCACAACCAAGCTACACCCATTGTCCAGATGGGTGATAATCTCAACAAGCCCAGCTTGCGGGTAGGATGCATATTGGGGTATACTCTTGGCAAGTCCCAAACTTGATGGTACGGGGGATGACCACTTGTCAACACATGACAAGGATCACACGCATCCTATAGCCAAGAGTTCGCTCAACCCCAAGAGCTCTCTTGGCTCCATTTCCAACTTGTGAGCTCAAACAAGAGGGAAGAGCATAGCTCAATGTTCTTAATCATCCATGACAACCCCAACCAGGAAGGAGCACATCCATTAGTCCAAGATGCTCTTTGAATACCAAGAACTTCCCTTTCGGCAAATGCTTGGTAAGTATGTCAACTATTTGATCATCAGTTGCAATATGATGGAACCTCACTGCTCCTCTCTACATCATATCTCGGATATAGTGATATTTAATCTCAATGTGCTTGGACTTGTGATTGAACACGAGATTTTCTGCAAGTCGAATCCCACCCTTACTCTCACAATATATTACTGTCATATCTAATACATGCTCAAACAACTCTCCAAAGAGCTTCCTCAACCATATTGCCTCACAACTAGTAGCAATGTACTCAACTTCAGCCATGCTAAGGGCTACAAACTTTTGTTTTCTGCTCATCCAAGATATCATGGTAGATCTCGAGCTAAAGTAGCATCAAATGTGTTCTTTCTGTCAGCGGAGTTACTAACCCAATCAACATTAGGGTACCCATGTAGTCTCACATTTTCAATATTATATCTCAATCCAAGATTTGATGGTCCCATGCAAGTATCTTAGCACATGCTTTGCAGCAATCTTGTATGCATGTGATGGTTTAATCATGTATTGGCTTAGAGTATTGACCACAAAACATATGTCCGATCTAGTGTTCACTAAGAACATTAGTGCCCCAATCAATCATCGATACTAAAAAAAGATTAGCCAAATCAAGTCCTGCAATTTACCCACATAACTTTTTGAAATTCATTTCCATTGCTGTATTCATGGACTTGCATTCTGTCATATCAAATATTTCCAGAAGCTTGACAACATATTTTCCTTGAGAAAGGAAAATCTCACCAGGTCTCTGCCATAACTATAGGCCCAGAAAGTAGTGTATCAAATGAAAATCTTTCATTTAAAATTTAGAAGCTTGCTGTAAAAAATTTATGATCTGCACCCTTAACCCGGTTTACAAGTTTGCATGTGTTTGTTTAGGCCCAACCCACATGTTTTGCCATGCTGATATAAATTTCAGTATGCATTCATTGCAAACATTAAAGAGTGCTTCTACTAATTTTCACTTTCCTATCAGCTGAAAATTAACATATAATTTTGGCAAGCATTTATGCATATGAGACACTTATTTTTGGTCAAGTTGAGCCCGGAAAAACCCCACAACCTCTTGGGGAAAATCGGTCTTCAAAGGAGGATTTTATTGCTTAAGAATTTATAAAGTAATTACAAAAATTCACTGTACTTATTTCCCTTTTTCTACTGTAGCATTAAATGTAAATGCTGGAAATTTGTGCCCACTATAATTTTCAGATTTTCACAAAATCTCATGCCCAAAATTTATGCATTTTCCCACAGCCCAACTCCTCGAAAATTGTGCCCAAAATCTTCCTCGAAAAAAACACTGAAGCTTGCCTCATTTTCTGTGCAAAAGGCTGACTATACCTCCTCGAAATTCCTGCCAAATAGTTGCTGAAATTTTCCTCAAAAACCATGCTTCTTGTAGGTGAAAGTCTCAAAATTCATGCCTCGAATTTCGGGGCAGACTAGTGCTGCTCTTTGGAATTTGTGTTAGCTTCCTCCTCGATTTTTGTGCTATTCTTCTCCTCGAAATTCATGCAACCTCCTTGATTTTCGTGCCTACCTGAGAATTGTGCTGCATGTACAACTCCCTCCTATAAATTCGAGCCCTCCTTTTTTTGCTGCAATTTCTACTCCTTCATGAAGTTTCTCCTCTCATATCTTCTCCTCATACTCTCTCAAGTGTGAAGTGAAGAATGAGCCTCCCTTTCCTCTTTTGTCTCCTTGGAAAAGATTGAATCCCTAAACCTAGGATCCAATGGCTAAGATTTAATCTCCAAATCTCAAGATGTGTGGTTGAGATCATTTCTCACAAATGATCCCCCTCATACATTAACCCCATCACTTAAAAGTCTCTTAGTATTTTTTTCAAGTTATGTACCTTTTTCTATTTTTCTCATAAAATGAATTTTCAATTCACTTTAATATTAGAAGTACACTATGTATTTTACACATAAAGTCACTTTCTAAAGTACAAGTGACTTTAATATTAGAAAAAGTACATGGTACAACACTTCTAAGTACGTTTTCTACCCTTGACACTTATTTAACTCATAAATGTCATTGAGACAAAAGTCCATTAATGTGCTCACTAGGCTAAAAGGGATAAGAGCCTAGTAACACCTCTCCTTGGTACTATTTTCAACGCTCCCTCTTACCAAGGTGGTGGTGCTTACCAACCCCATCTTGTCTCTGAAGAAAACATGCTTGCCTCTTGGCAAAGACTTGGTGAGAATGTCTGCTACCTTCTCATTAGTGGATATATACTCAAACTTCATTTCCCTTCATTGAATCTAGTTTTATGATGAAGTGGTATCTGATCTCTATTTGCTTTCACTGATTGTGAAATATTGGATTCTCTGAGAGCTTAATAAATCTGATTGTCATAGTAAATTGTAGTTGGTCTTAGCATCTGACCAAATAAACCATTAAGCATCTTACGAGGCCATAATGCCTCGCACCCTGCCTGACTAGCTGCCATGTGCTCTGCCTATGCTCTGGTCAATGCCACTGACCTCTGCTCCCTGCTAAACCATGACACAATTACTGAGCCCAATGAGAAACAACATTTGGAAGTACTCTTCTAGCAATTGACACTGCCAACCCAATTTGAGTCTGTGCAACCAATCAATCTTGACTCCATCACATCTGACATAGTCCAAACCAATGTTTTAAAACTCCGACTCGGCCGGCTCGATTTCAATGACTCGGTCATTGTAAAAAATACATTAAATATTTATTTTTATAAAAACACATAATTTTAAAGATTTTCATTCATGTTTCCAAACACACAACATTAGAATATATATAGAAGACAACATATGTTCAAAGTAGGCTCATGAATATATCCATTATATTAAAATGGCACCTAGTGCACTGCCCAATACATACATGATGATGATATAGAGATCAAAACAAAAACACATAACCAAGGAGGCTAGAAATGGACTCTACAACAAAAGTCTGTGACTAGTGCTACTGGCTACTGCTAGAGTTGCCAACATCATCTGGCTCAGTGTTACCTGGGAGCGGGAGCGGGAGCGGGAGCGACATTTTCGGAAGCTCTCGGTTTGGGAGCGAATCTCGGAGGAGTTCGACAACCAATGTCACTAACATCAAGGTACATAGAGGGATTGGTGCTCTTGATTAAATACGAGTTCCATACCCTAATACATGACAAAATTCAATGGAAACATTGCAATCCCCTAATCCTGAAATCCTGAAAAACTGATAAGTCTGCTGGATTTTGAATGAAATCTAAAATTCTACTTTCTCCATATGAAATCCAATGAGGCCAGAACCACTCTCAAACATCGTGAGTCATTTCATGGTAATGTTAAAAATTTAAGTAAAAGGATGAAAATGAAGAATTTAACATTACCATGATATTTGAATAGCATATCAATACTACGAGAGGGGGATGGACCCCAAAGACCAAAAAACCAATTAATAAAACCATTTGGAGTCCCCCACACTAAGAAAAAACATAAGAAAATTTAAAAAAAAAAAAAAAAAATTGTGTTTTTGGGGTTTACTGGCCGCATGAAGTGACCCAACCGAGTTGATACGGACTCGGCTGAGTCAGCCGAGTTAAGACTGACCCAACCAAGTCATGCCATGACTCGGCCGATTCAGTCTTAACTCGGCCGACCGAACTGGTTCAACAGCCGAGTCGCAAATTTTTTTACCGGCTCGGACCAACTCGGCTGAGTCGGTTCCGAGCCGGCCGGCTTTTAAAACACTGATCCTAAGTTGTCTATACAAAGTATGAAGGAAAGATCTAAATACCCTCGCTCAAGCAAAAGGAACAATTCAAGTCTCTACAGTAAATTTTTGTGGAATCTAAATTTTCCGAGGCACTATAATTCTAAAGAGCAATCCACAAAAAGTCTATTATATCAGTGATGATGCGAGCTACAAGGAGGTTATTGCTTGTATCAAATGCAAGCTATAGGAGGCCGTGTTTTCTATGGCATTCAATCTTACAGTGGCAATATTTCTCTGTGATATCCGAACTCACTATGGCAACATACTTTTGAGGTATCCAAGTTCACTATAAGCAATATTGCTATTATGGATTGTTAGCTATATAAGGCATTCTATTTCAGTGAACATGACATCCAAGTATAGAAGCAAGGCATCTATATAATACAAAATCCAAAACTATATAAAAGCATCCATTAGCTTATGGAGAAAGACCATCTATAGTACACCCGCATTTCTCAATTGAAGCTCATCAACACACAACAAAAGAAGACAAGAAAATTTGAAAGGTTATTCAAAAATGTCTGAAAGATATGAGTTTTGCAGTTCAAGAAAGAAGGAAAAATCTGAAGCTATATGGAATCCTTGAGACAACAAAAGTGCGAAATAATAAGTAATTTTGAAGCAAGCAAGAAAAAAGTTTTATATATGACCTATATCTCAAAAAGCCGAGCTTCTCTATGGTATACCACTGTGCAAAAGGAGCCAAAAATTATGTGACAAATTCTATGCTACATGACCGAAAGTCTGGAAGAGACCGAAACTCTGTAAATATAGGCGGAAATTATGTGGTAAAGGACTAAGTTACATCTGATCATAAGAATCGAATTATCAGTATAATGCCAAGCCTAAAGATCCGGTTGTAGTAAGGACTATGATAAGAAATCTGAAGGTGCATGAAGTTCCTCTCATTGAAAAAATATGTGAAGCAGACATACTACCAAGATTTACTTCTTATACATAAAGGAAGGATGAATTACATCATGAAGTTGCCCTGTCTAATATTGAAATCTGAAAGTACTATGAAGCTTATGGAAAGACTAAAGTCTCCTCTATAGACGATATATGTGCAAACTATGTGAACCAAGACAAACGATTGCCAGCATCTCAAAGAGATCTTTGTGGTTCGATGGCTAAAAATCTAAGGAATCTCTATTGGAGAAAGATGACACATGAAGAAAAAGTCAAAGGATCAAATCTCTACAAGGATGGATAAGGTGAGATTGAAAAAGGTACATATAAACTTTGTCCATTTGCAATCAATTATAGTACATATAATGCTAAGATAATGATCTAATGATCTCTTGAAAGATAGCAATGCATCATAAAAAGGGTGTGTGTAGATATATTTTAGAGATCATTGATATGTTAGCATTTGATGTATTTCCTTGCATATAAAGACTAGGATTCTGAAATGAAGGAATGAAATGAATTCCATCTCACATATGAGAGCTTGCTAATGACATTTCTAGGGTTTGTAACTAACCCACTAGTATGCTTGTAGAACCTGCAATTTTTTAAAGAATGGCAGGTCTTTAAGACTTTGAGCATTTAGGGTTTGTAAACCTTAGCAAAAATTTGATTTAGAAATCCCTAGGAACAAAACCCTACCTAATTGTTTCCATTGTAAAAGTAAGTCCTAGCTCTTAAGAATGACAGAAATGACATAATGTTGATGGACAAGATTGGTCGAAATGTTCAATATTAAGGAGTTGACCTTCCTCAATAGGTAAGTACTCTACATCTCCTTTTGTTGATTTCTATTGTTGTTATTTTGCCTATGCACTTTGCTTTTTGTTCTTTCATAGCCTTCTAATAAAGCTTGCAGGTCAATAATTGCCTAAGCTTTGACAGCTAATGAAAGAATCATTAATGTATTTATTTTATTCATTATTATATTTATTTTTGGTCAAAACATGTTCTTCATGCTTATAGAATAAAAAAAAGAAATTATTTAAAGTCAGAGAAAATGTACTTTAATCATGTCCCATTTGGACATTTGTAAGAAAAAGAATTTTGAATTTTTATTGAGTCAAAGTCCACCAAAATGTACAAGTCGGCCCTCCTTGGAAACAAGTCGACCCAGTCCTCCAAGAGCCACCTATTCAACCTCTTGGACAGATATATATAGAAAACAGTTCGAACACTTTGAGGGACTCCCACTCATCATCATCAGATACATCTTCTGCACCCAACGAAGAAGTAATAGACCAAGAAGAAGGAGAGAAAGAGCTCACACAAGTGGAGGAATTTCAGTGAAAGAAAGACGAATTTCAGAGCTTATTGGGGACCCAAAATTTCAGGGGCCGAAATTTCAAGAAGTTTACCAGTTAGACCTATGTTGACTTTGACTTTGGAGGTGACTTGGAGGAGGGCCGGACTTGGAATTTTGGTGGCACTTTTGGGTTTTGGTCTTGGTCTTGGATCTCATTTTGATCTGACTCTATAAGATAAGGATTGTTGGGTTTTCCCCCTTGTAGGGTTTTGCCCTAGCTTGGAGCCTAATTTCTGGTTTCTCGTCTCTTTGTGATTATTTTGTTTTGAACATTTTTATAATTGCTTGATGAAGAGAACATAATAAGTAATAAGAAAGTAGATAACATTCACAAGTAATTATCCAGAAGAAAAATCAAGCGTAATCTACTCTAAACTTGGTTTCTCAACACCCCCTTCCAGACATTGCTTGTCCTCAAGCAATGGCAAGCTTGGGTGTTGCAAAATTTTCTCCTCAACCTCCAAAAATGAAAAATTGTCTTCAATCTTCACAGCTACCATTCTGAACATACCAGCATTGAGATATGCCATTTCATCCATTAGAGGTTGCATTCTTCTATCTCTGCCCATATCTTCATTAGTTACTTGAAGATGATGACCCTCAGGAACTTCAAAAATTTCATATGCTTCAAATTCTGTACTTCCATAAGGCACAGCTTTCACCAGTTCCAATCTTAGGACATTATGCTGCCAATATACATTGTACAACTGCTGAGCAATTCCAGTCAGTTCCTCTGTTAGAGATTTCAGCAATGTGCAGGCTATGTCTTTCACGTTACTGTTCATACTGAGAATTTACTTCTCCCTGTTCTGTAGCATTTAGACAACCCATTATGTTTTCAAACAAAATCGTTAGACTTCCATCTTGCTCCACAACCTTCCAAGAAAATCCTCCAATTGCTAGTTGTTTGGAGCTTTTTTAACAGAACCTCCATGAAGCTTCGGCCTAACCATCTCTCAAAGCAGTTCAGGATGCAGAAAAACAAGGAAAAGTAGTCCAGAATATAGATAGCAAACATTATCTTCAACCTCATGCATTTGAAACATTGAAACAGTACAATATATGAGGAGATCATATGTGTTCTTTATGACATCAAGAAGTGATCTATCTGGAGTTTGATGCAAAGACCTTTTTGCAAGTCAGGTTACTTTGCGCCTCTCATTGCACACCACATTGGAATAACCCTTATGAGAGAAACTTGTCAATAGTGAATCAACCATATTTTGCAATGTACACTCAAGTCTGCTGGCATATAAACTATGCTTCACACCAAGATAAGCATCATAGGTAATAAGCTTCCTCAGGCTCAGAATCATGCCTGGTAAAGATGCCACAGTGTTGTTTGTCCCAATCCGTTCAATATCATGATGGTCAATACAAAGAACATTGGTGTTGGCTAGACACTGTGCCTGCATGCTTCCTTTATGCTTTTTGCGATGCTTCTTACAACCAATGTGGCTTGTATCCATCCCTTCCTTTGTTGCTGCAATTAAGTTTCCACTGCTTATGCAATTCCTGTCTTGAGGACAAAACTTCATTGTGACTTCAGCTGGCCTGCTGGGTGTGGTCCTAAGAAGTTTCTTCCTGAGTGCAGATTTTGGAACAAGGAATAACTGATCATTATGGAACATGATCACCTCTTCTACCTCCATTTTTCTTGTTCCAACAGTCTCTTCATCATCCCATTCTTTGCCAACTAGCTGGGGTTTATATTTCCTTTGCCTCTTTGGGATTTTTAATACTTCTCATCTAATAGAATCTGTACTAAGATATTGACCCTACAAATATATTAAACCAGCGTTCAAAGCTCCCAACTGCTTCTTAATGGCTTGCACATCCTTGTCTGTCTCAAAGATCTGCATCTTCAAGGAATTCAATCCTTGATAAAAATTTGTTGCATTCTCGATCTTGGTCAAGTGACCCCTTTAGATCATATAGCAATATTTTTCCTTCAGTCATTTCTTTTAATCTATGTCTAACATTTCCAACACCTGTAGGATTTGGAGGCTCTGCTTAGACTATTTAAGCACGCAAAGCTGGATCTGTTTCTTCAACTTGCCCTGACAATGAACCACACTGGTTGGTTCGAAACGCGTCGACAAATGTTTGTCTACATGTGATTTACGCCGAAGTTATTCTTTCAACTATTATGGATCACAAAAGCCTCAATTCAACCTGTAGGATCCTCTTCAAGTTTTTTGGTTCCCTCAAGAAGCTGTGCATGCCCCAATTGCACACAAGAAACTATCCTCATAGTCAGATCAATTGCCTGATCAGGCAGGAAACAATCACTGATGTACTGACGGAATAATTGAGCAGTTGCAATTAAAGCCTTATTACTACAACGCGGATTGTGTTACATTAAATACCATTCTTGCAAAACTTTCAAAATCTGTATGGCCTTATCCACAGCATGTTCTGACACCTGGCCTGGCTGGAATCTCCATCCAAGGGATGGGTCCTTCTCCATGTGTTTGCTGTATTCATCAAGTGTAGTAGTCCCAGCAACAAGTAAAGCCATATCTACGATGATCTCTAAAACATTCCCCTATGCAATTGGTCAGGCAAGCCCCTTGGCAACAGCTGTCTTTTCCACACCTAGTCCATCAATAAGATATGGATTATTCTTTGTACGATGTCTCAAGAAAAAACAGTCAAAACTACAAGTTTGTCTGTCCAAACTATTGGATTTAACGAAAGGTATGAACGTATTAACATAAACCTTATATTTTTTGCCCACAATTTGTTCCCCAATCTGAAAAACCCTTAGATTAATGTCATATTAGCTTGGTTGCATAACTTGCCACCAATTTGCTTCCTCATCTTCAAGAGGGGAAACTCTGTCAAAAATATTTTTTAACATATCGAATTCATCCAAAAACTGTTCCACAGATTTCGTTGGTCCTGCGTTGGCAGATTCTTTCAAGGTGCAATTGGCTGGCTTCTTATTTTTGTCTTCACGAGAGGTAAATAGAATACTTTGTTCCACTTCCTCTGCTGCAATCCTAGCCACATTTTTGTGATCATGCTGGCCACCAGGCCACTCATCTATTTCTTCATCTTCCAGTTCAACTCCAGTACATGGTTTGAAATAAGTTATATCGGCCTTTATTAACTGGTGATGTTTCTGAATGGGAAAAGCTTTCACTCAGACTTCCTTTATCTAATAAAATCTTATATGGTTCCATATCTTGATCAGCACTCACTGCAAGCTGAGTATCTACCTCTGACAGCTTCACAGTAGATCCTATAATACTCTTACTGGAAATGTCAGTATCATTGTCTGATGTCTTTGTGCTTGCTACCTGTTTAGCAATGGTTTCTCTCTCTGCAGTGCCTTCATCCTTCATATTATATTTCAAGATGGTATCCTCTTGAAGTTCTGGCTGTACTTTATCAAAACTTGCCTCCTGTCCAGATTTTCCACTGTCCAGCAGTCCCAAAGCACCTCTAGATGAAGGATTTGTCATGTTATCAGAGGAGGTACTAGTGCTATTGCAAGTGGTGACTAGAGAGTTCTTGCAAACAGTACTGCCTTTATCTTCCTCTTTTGTTCTCCTTTCTTCTTCTTTATGAGAGTATATACCTCAATCTTACCACCTGCCTTTCGGGTCAATAGAGATGTTGCCCTTACTTCAGCTTCTCTTGTATTTTGTTTTTCTGTCTTGGACCCACCACCAATGTCACCTGATCTGTTTTTCCTACAACTAGTCCAAAAATCATTCCACTTCCCTATGCCTGCTTTCTGTTGCGCACTCTTATCATCAGGTTCAAGAGACTGATCTCTTTTATTTACAGCAGTGAATAACCATGTACACATACCTGGGTGCGCCTTCTCTTCCTCAAACACATGTTTTGTGGCTAGATACTTATGAAGATCAGTGATAGGACTAAACCAAAATTCCTTCCGATCCTTCATGACTGCTTTGGGAGAAGTCACCATTCTGATTGGAAATAGTGTTGGTCACTTACCCAACAAGCTAGATCTCATCGTAATCCCGCAGGCTGGCAGGACGCATAGCTCTGATACCACTGTAGTATCCTAGGGAATTTTTTCCCCGGGATTCTTTTGATGGCTAGGGTTCCCAACAAAATTTCTTGCTTGTATAGTGATGAAAAAAGTAATTAATTCAACAGTATAGTACATAAAGAAGTAACATAAGATCATTCAATGCAATATTCCTTTCCAATACAACGTTGTAATTCAATCGACAATGAATTTAGCAATAACTTCAATATCAGTCCCAAATTTAACTATGCAGATATTACCCTAGTCTCTTACAGAATAACCTGAGCTGCCTTATGCTAGTACGCAGACTGGAGTAACAGTACAACAGAAGCCCTAACTCAGAGGTATCCGACCTGAGCTCTGCTATAGAATTTGATCAAGAACTTTGACTCCCGATTCCAGAAAAAGGAGGAAACCAAGCTATCTCAGGGCAGGATCAAACTGCTCAAGAAGAAGACCGAGTTCTGCCTCAGAATTTCCCTAACTCAGCTACCATTTTGTCACAGAAACAACAAAATACCTCAGGAACTTCTATAGAAGTAGTCAACCAACTCAGCTGCAGAGATGCCCGAAGTGCCTTGAGAAGAGCCACTGAAATTGCCTTAGGAAGGCTGAAGTGCCACAAAGAGAGGGCTAAGTTCTGCCTCAGGGAGGCTGCAGTGCGACAGGGAGGGGCGAGTCCTGCCTCAGAGAGGCCGCAGTACCACAGAGGGGGGATCGAACTGTGCCTCAGGAGGTCGAGATGCCTCAGAGTTGGTCACTGTGATTGCCAGAATGACCTTCCGTTATTCTGCCCAGATGATCCATCCAATACAGCGAGTAGAGCACGAAAATTGATCATAAACAGTCCAGGTAATTGAGCTTCAGCACTTGATTTCTCACCAACTTTGATAGCTTTAGATAGTTATTTCCCTGTTTTTCCAGAACATAATAGAATAGAAGATAAAATAGAAGTTTTACTAACTAGGGTGGAATCTTTCACCACCGAAATTAGTAAGGGAAACGGGTCTTAAAACCCTCAAAGCCTCAGGCTCAAGAAAACAGAGACAATTCAATTCCCCAAGCTCTATGCTACCACCCTTCATCTGCAACTATCAAGCTTCAATGGAGCTTGAGAAATGCCACCTGAGGGCCAAACAAAAAGCAAATCTATGTCCTAGTAATTAGACTATTGACCACATTCTCACCCTAGAGCCATCATAGAGGAGGCAAGGCACTGCTCTTTGAAAGTCTGTTGCTGCTTTATAAACTTTTAGAAATCATTTGACTCAATCCTATGTAGTCCCTTTTTCAATAGCTTGGAGACATTAAAACATCAAAGACCCTCATCACCGCCATTTTGCATCTCTATGAGTTCACCCTTGCCCACCTCCATAGAACTCACATGTTATCACATTTTATTCAACACACCATTGGGGTGAAGCAAGAGTGTCCTCTCCCCACCAAGCTCATTTCGGATATATATCAATGAAATAAAGTCCTTTCAAAAGCATATTCAGTCAGGGTATTGTTGTCTTCTTCATCTAGTCTCCATCACCATTCTTCTTTTTGAAAATGATGTGATCCTCCTAGCCTCCACCCTAAAATGTTTGCAAAGATAGTATCCAATATTTTCTGATCTTCAGCAATTAATGGTCAACCCCAGTAAAACCATGGTGATGATGTTCAATGGCTCAACAAAAGTCCTCACAAACTTCCATTACTTTTATTGCAAGGAGGAGGTTAAGATTACCACAACTTATGCCTGCTTGGGAATCCAATTTTCAAGGCCCAAGTTTAGGTTGGCAACCATTCCAACCCCAAATCAACAAGGCATACAGATCCCTTGCTCTTCTCAAGCGACAATGATTCCAAAACCATTTTCGAGACATCTTGTCCATGATAAAACTCATGAACTCTATCATCGACCCACAATTCTTTATCATTCTAAGATGCAGAGACCTAGCACGCTGAAGTTGCCATGGGCCAAGATGGATAGCGAACAAACACTCATGCTCTACCATACCATTAAGAGAGTTGTTAGTTGCTCGTAATATTATTCAGGAAAAGTTTGCAACCCAACCCTTTCGAACTTGAGACGATTTTCAAATTGGCCTTGCATCATATCTTGCAAGTCTTAAGAGGTTTCAAGTCTTCCTCAACCCTTTCAAGAATTCTTAAGGCACACTAGATATCTCCTGCAAAATAAGCCAGAGAAAAATGGGATCATCAAAGATGACATCTAGAGGCAATATGTCCATAAGGGTTGAGGCCCAAGATGACCTTCTATGTAGAAGACTTCTTAGCACTCAAAGACAGACCCATTGTTCAACTTCCTTGCATGCTCTAGCACTGGTGCAAGTGCTCATGATCCCTTGGTGCCAGATTTGAGTGGGTTCTTATAGGCTGCAAGTTGAGGTCGAGCATCAGATTCCACAAGAGGACAAGATTTGCAAGTTATTTCATATGGTGGAGATCAAGACAAAGTATCAATTTATTTTCCAATGTCCTATCTATAATGAGATTCGACGGCACTGTTATTACCTCTTTACAGAGTCTCAAAACTCCCTCTTAACCTTTTTTGGTTACCCACATCAGCAGTGCTTAGCCTTGGATTTTTAGGAGAAATAGCTCTATGATTTTCTGAGATATCAAATATCTCAGGTTTTGGACAATGTAATTATCAACCGGCCTCATCGTCTAGACATCTGGAAAGCCTGTGTCTATCAACCATCAGCCTCATCATTTGAGATCTGAAGAGACCATGTCCCTCTACTATGTCCATCAACCCATGTCCCTCTCCTACGTCCATTAGCCAGTGTCCGCAATCGGTTGGCATGCACGGTTGTGCCACAGCCAACAACTCGTGATTGTTTGCGACTGATGGCAATCAACCTGTGCTTCTTAGCTTGCATCCTCCCCTTGATCGACTTCCACAGTCGCACAGAAGTTAGTCCCCCAAGTCAAACTCTTGATCCAAACCTTACCAACAGCTTATACTACTCGCACCCCCCTCCACTCGTCATTATATAGCAGTCAAATTGTTGTCCAGCCAAGGTCGAGTAGCTATTTGAGAAGAGTTTTTCAGTTCATCCTTTGTCTCTCACAGTGGCATGGCCAAGAACAAGGCTTTGTAAACACGCCCGGGTTTACCACAATCGAGCTCCTACCTTTTCTAAAGTTCAAAATTTTGTGTGCAACTTTGAGGGAGATAGACACCTTTGAGTTGTTGAAACTCATCAGTACTTCATTAGGGGTTTGTGCATTCACTAGGCTTTCAAGTGAGAGAGGAAAATCAACAAGTGATATTAACCTGGAACAAACGTTAAACTCCATGATTATAGCTATGGAACAAGACTTCATATTTTGGCCATCCAATGTCAAAAATTTGTCGTAGCGAGTGGAGCTGCTTGAGCATGAAAAGACAGAACTCCAAGCCAAGGTGGTAGATGTCAAACATTTGGTCTCAAAGATGAAACAAAATGAAAATGTATGTTTACAAAATGCATTGATAGACCTCCAAACTTGGACTTATTCACTTAGCCTTCTACATGATCCAGTTATATACATGTTTATGAGGTTGTCCCATTATTGTACCCTTTTTTACTTCATTTTATCCTAGATTTAGCTTTGGCATTTTCTAGGAGTTGCATTTGCACTCCCACATTGTACTCGTATTGGTTGTATCCTTCAGTGCCATTGACCTATTTATGGTCATTCATTGGACATTAATAAAATTATCTTATCTTATCTTGTGAAAACAGCAAGACAATAAATAATAAAACTTCCTTTCCAATTGTGAAGCATTAGGTTGCCTACTTGCAGATAAATTGTCTCTAGAACCACTATATATCAACCTTGCCAGATTTTGCAATTTTGAAACAAAGGATATTACACTAACATCCAGCTCTACTTTGTTCATTGTGAAGCATGTCATCGATATTGAATTAAATGTGAGAATGTATACATAGAGGATCGTTTCAGCAAGGAATAAACAAAAAAATGTGTTTAAACTTCCAACCATGTTTCTACATTGCTGCACTTTTCAAATATCATAAATGTTAACATACTTGTCATGTGTACTTACATGGAATCCATTAAGCTATAACTTTTTTCCAATTGTTAAAACTATCATTTAAATGGAGAACAGTGTCAGTTGACAGATGTTTTGAACATTCTAAATGCATATTCCAAATGCAAATAGAACCTTATGCTAAAATTGCAGAAGAAAAAACTATAGAAAGCTGCATCATAAAATAATAACAAACTCCAAAAAGTTTGATAGCAATCAGAAAATGCCATTTGCGTACTCAAATTTCACCTACATTTAAGACAACATCACTTTGAGAAAATACTACCTGCGTGGCAAGCTCTCAGGTTGGGGAAATAATGATTACATCAGTACCATTGCGGGGTGTAAAACATATATGGTATAACAGTTCCATGGTTAAATGGAGAAAGTTGTTAATTTTTTGAACATTCTAAAATGCATATTCCAAATGCAAAAAGAGCCTTATTCTAAAACTGCAGAAGATTAATATGTAGAAAGAAACATCATAAGATAATAGCAACTCAAAAAGTTTGATGGCAATCTAAACACCCCATTTGCTTACTCAAATTTCAACTACATTTAAAACATCATCAATTCAAGAGATACTACGTGCATGGAAAGCTCTCGAGTTGGGGATATAATGATCACAACAGTACCATTGTGGAGTGTAAAACATATATGGTATAACAGTTCCATGGTTAAATGGAAAGTAGTGTTACTTTACAGAGGTTTTGAACATTCTAAATGCATATTCCGAACGCAAAAAGAATCTTAATCTAAAATTGCAGACGATATATATGTAGAAAGAAGCATCATAAGATAATTAAAAACTCAGAAAGGTTGATGGCAATCTAAACACGCCATTTGCTTACTCACATTTCAACTACATTTAAAGCATCATCAATTCAAGAAATACTACCTGCATGGCAAGCTCTCGAGTTGGGGAAATAATGATCACACCAGTACCATTGCGGGGTGTAAAACATATATGGTATAACAGTTCCACAGCTGGAATTAAAAATGCAAGTGTCTTCCCTGAGCCAGTCCTTGCAGCTCCCAAGACATTGGAACCTTTCAGGAGCTCTGGAATGGATCTGGCCTGAATCTGCATTCATAGATTTATAGAGTCAACTGCATGCTCAAAACATTTTATATTACCATTTAATAGAGGTTCTGAATTGTAAATCATAACTTATCCCTGAAGAGGTGAAGAACAAAATAACACGTTTTCTTGATGAAAGAACTACAGCCTCTTGATATACAGCTTTAGCTGCAAAGCTCATTGGAGCAACGTTCTTTACTTGGAAGTAACATTACAAAACATACGAGTCAACAAGACTGTTTACTGCTGTGAATCATACCTTGTATAGATTTAGGCCCTTACCCTACAGTTTGAGAGAAGAGTGCACATTTTTAGAGGTGAGGCTAAAAGAATTTTAAGATGCCCATCAAGGTTCCATTCTTGCTGTGGTCTGCCACCTGATCAACGAGTTAAAAAGGCGAGAGACGAGGTTCAAGTCCCGAGCAATTTTGATGGGATAGATTCGTGACAGACCTGGAACCTAAGCCAAAGAAAATCCATGTTATTCAGTGCGGACCCTGAGCTCAGAGCATGTTTCCTGAAGCATATCCAAAACTTGAAGGAAAGTCCTCCGTATAGACCACAGAGAGATAAAAAGGCTTGCCTCTCTCTGTTCTGTGTGCTGAGGTAACAGTTCCTGGAACCCAATCGTTTGGTGGGCAGGTTATGTCCGGACTGTTGTCAGAACGGAAGACACTCCTCAGCTCTTTGGTTTACCTCTCCAAAAAGCGCTTGAGGTTTAGGGTTTAAGATTTAGGGATCAGGTTTGTCTGCGGCAATATTATAAGAGGCTTTCAAGGATTGGGGATTAAGCTTTATGGTTGTGAATATCAAAACTATTACTCTGTCAGATTAGTTTAAGGAGTAGGGTTTGGAGTTCAGAGTTGTAAGGAGAAAATTTATTAGCCTAGCGTCTGTAGTCACTATCTGTAATTCTTTGCTAGTCTACTCTGATGGCGGTCATTCCTACTTCATGAACATCATCGTTTTAATTCTAATGAAAGGAGTAAAAATAGGGATAAAGGCTACAACGAGTACCTCTGTCATGCTCTCAAACCCCATATCTTTAATAGCATTAATGGTCGGCTCCGACAGCTTTAGAGTGCCAAACGAAACAGCGCTCATGATACCCGAAACCTCTGCAGTACCTCCTTCGAGCTTCTCGATGGAGAATTTTATCTTTTTGGCCTTCTTCTTCTCAGCCTTTTTATCGCCACCATTGTTTAACTCGTCAATATCTTCACTCTCCTGATGTTTTTGTTCGCCATCCCGTTGCTCATCTACAACATCAAGCGCATTTTTCCTCTTGTTTTTCTTTTTCTTCTCTTTTTTTGCTTCGCTAAATCCTTCACCGTTTGTTTCATCACAGCCGTTGACTCCATTGCTTTCAACTTCGCCACCGTTCTTGGGTTTCTCTGAACCGTCTGCGTTTCTCTTCCCAATTTTCTTCCTTTTCTTTAATTTATTAGCACTGCCGACTGCGCCGTTTGTTGCTTCACGAGCGTCGCATAGAGGATTCGAACCGCCTACCTCCTCCTCCATTGAAGCGGTGCCTTACTGCCGATCCCCCCACCTCCTTCAATGACAGACTTCTGTTGATTGCAAGCTCCGGTCACAGTTGTGAAGACTGCTCTTTACCCTATTGCGGCGAAAAATTAATTTTCTTTTCTTTCAAGAATATCTTAGGTTTAGGCACATCATTTAAGAATTCCCGAGAGAGATTGTGGGCGTATAAACCATTTCAAGATGTTAAAATTCATATTTTTGTGGGTATTTTAGGAACTGTGTAAACTGGTCATTTTCAGAAAGGGAAGCGGGTATTTGTGGGTGATTTGAAGGAGTTTGATTCAATGCTTTATTGTGTTTACACGAGGGGAAAAAGTTTAACAGATAAGTAAATAAATTTATTTATGTTATAATTAGTTAATTATTGTATTAATTAAAGTTAATTATTATATTTTTTTTTATAATTTAGTATATATTTTTTTTTTAAAATTTAGATATAGATTTAAAGTTTAAAATGTATAAATTTTCCAAAATTTTAATTATTAATATAATCATTAATCTATTTTTATGTCACAGCCAAACTCAAGACAAAATTTGTTTATGAAGACCCCTTGTTTGTGGGAAAGGTACGCTCTCCGGGCAGCGATTTGACTGCTAAGTCTAGGGAAGCATACTATGTAACTCCCTCTGTTTTGAACCTGTGACGTCTTAGGTGTAATTTGCTGTTCTAACCATTAGGCACTCTTTCTGATTAATTATATATATTATATATTAAATGTTCATATATATAATAAATGTAAGGTTGAAATATTTATTTTTTTATATTTTAATTAGCTTAAATTATTTGAAAAATATTTATTAAATGTTTATTAAGTTGAGAGGTGCTTTTTAGCTGGGTATAGTGGAGATGTAATGTAATTAATGTCTTGTAAACATATTGACTAGATCAAATTTCATAAAATTAAGACCGAAAAGATTGGGATATGTTTTGGGTTAAATTATCTCACACGTGTGAGGAGAATTAGGGCTCCCACTGCTGCTCGAAGACCAAATATTATAATCACTCTAGCAGTCTGAACTTGGGTGGCACACGGATCATACTGCTAGCTAAATTGTTGAAGAAGAAGTAACTCACAGGGCAAAGAACAAAGGAGGACTATTTCTCCATATTCTCACACGTGTGGCTTAGGGTTTCTATAGTAAGGCCGAGTTGCAGTCAAGATATTGTAGGTCCGAAAAATAGGTCAAAAGATAAGTTATTACTGCTAGAAGGCAAATTTGACTGAAGTTGACTTTGTGAAAGAAAAACTCATAAAGGAGAGGCATTGACTTGGTCTTGGAGGGGTCTTGTTCAAGGGTCTAGGTCTTGGAATTTGTCAATTAAAGATTCTATAAGAAGAAGAATTATTGCGGGTTTTCCTCTCAGTTGGAGAGGTTTTGGCCCTGGATGATCGTCTATATCTTGTGTCCTTTGTCTCATTGCGCTTTATGGTTTGGTATTTGTTTGATGAAGAGAATGCGAATAATAATCAAGTGAAAGAAGAAAATTATCAAGTTAAGTAAAAATACACCACAAACAATTACCAAAGTAAGAGAAATCACCTACACTTGTTGCCCCCTAGATTTCTCAACATGGAATCAAAGCTAAGGTGACAAGAAAAGGAAGGGCAACGTAAAAAAGGACACTCAAGGGTCAAAACACTAGAAGGTCATCAATAGAATCAATCATCAAAAGGGACCTCTCATCTCAAAGACATCACAAGGACAACAATTACATCATCATCTTGAAGAATGAAGCTACTAAAGAAGACCTCAAAAACCCTAGTTCGTTCAAAGAAGAACTCTACACTTGAAGCATTCTTGGAAACCTCACTCAACCATCACATCGAAAAGAAGGAGACCTCAAAGACGTTGTCAAAGAACTACAATCTAGAGCATTGTGAAGCCTCTCCATCAAAGAAAATCAAGAAGAAAGGTGTTGTCGTCATCATCAAGGATTCAAGTTGATCTCCCTCTCCTTGAGTCAAGGGTCATTTTTGAAATAAGACATTTTCATCGAGAATTCATCTTCCTCTATCAATATCATCATCAAGATCAAGAACGCGACAGGTTGAAGATATTTTTATCAATGAGTATCTTCACAAGTAAGTATCTGTATGTCAACATATGAATATATCAAAATGTATTTTGGCAAGGAAAGCAACAAGTTGGTGGGTCTCAAAACATTCTTGCATGGAAGAAGAAGGCAAATTTGATCCTCGTAGAAAATGAATTCATAGAACATGCTAATGGCTCAATCACTAAACCTCCAAAGGAAGTAGCTCAAGTTCTTACAAAGTACATAAAGGGGGAAGTAACGGCTCAAAGGATTCTCATAGGATCCATTAAATATCCCCTCACACCCTATGTATCAAAGTTGGAGACATCAAAAGTAATATACAACAAACTTGTAGAACTGTTTTCTGTAAGTACTGTAGGAGAAGTGATCTCGTCAAAACAATAAATCTACAATATGAAGATATCAAAAGAAGAAGGAATAGCCTCATTCTTTATGAGGGTGTCAAAAATTAGAGACCAACTACAAAAGTTGGGAGAAATAATGTCAGATAAGGAAATGACCACTATAGTGCTCTATGGAGTACCAGAGGAATGGGGCAACTTTACATCGAGCATCTATGGAAAGAAGGAAGCTACACCATTCAATGAACTTTGGGAAGAAACCAGGCTCAAGGGAAAAAGTGATGTAGGATCAAAAGAGTAAGCACAAGCATTTGTTTCCATGGATAAGTGAAAAGGAAAGTTTGGAAATTTTGGACCTAAAAAAATAAGAAGAATACATCAAAATTCAATGTTATGGTTGTCATGAATATGGGGACTACAAGAGAGATTGTCCTAAACTCAAGAAAGAAAATCACAAAAGAGGAGGGGAAGAAGCTCGTATCACTGAAGAAGTAGTACTTATGAGTAGAAGAAAGTCATCTAGTATATAACTCATCATACATCATTAGAAAGGAGCATTTGCAAGATGATGATAATCAAGATCCTTCGTTGAAATCTTCATTCGAAAGTTCATCTTTTGGAAGAAGAAAGTATCTTGCTAAGAATTCCACCTTAGATGGGATTCATTGTTTGGTAAAATGATGGTATGATGACAAAATAATGCAACATGACGAGATGGTTGAAGTACTCTCAATCAAGGAATGGAAGTTGTTGAAGGAAGTCTAGATGACCAAAAGGAAGAAACGAGGCATGTATGCATATGTTTAATAAATTGAGTCATGTCATCAAATAGTTGCAGGCAACATGGATACTCTAAGTATGATCAAAGGAAAAGGATCTCTTTCATTGGAAAGACGCATGAAGGCATGGTTCACATATTAACTAGATGAAATCAACATAAAATGTCCACATATGGAATATGAGGTGTTTGACAAATATGGAGGAACTGTGGATGGAAGTTTATGGGAAACAATATGTGAAGAAAGAAAGAAGAGATTGTAAGAGGTGCAACCATGGAAAAGGAACCAACATCTGATGACTAGAATGACCTGGTATGATTTCTCCATGGAAAGGGTACGAAGACTATAATGAACTTTGGAAAGGAAGGAGACCCTTAACATTGAATACCTTGGAGATATATCAATATGTATGGAGGATGTTGAGGTTGCAATGAAAGGATGTCATGATGAAAGGCCATCACGAGAGGTAATTTTGATTTGATGTTCATTTTTGGTTTTTGAACATCATCTAGATGGGTTAATGCAAAGCTACTGGAAAATAGTTGTAGATGTCACCTACAACTAGCATTCATGCGGTGGGATAGAATATCCTAAAAGAAACATGACATGGAAAAGGTAGTTGTATGAAGAAAAGCCAGATTTGGACTAGAAGGTCACTTTCTAATGAAGAAAAGGATGACATGACTGACATTGTTCGTGAAGGAAAGTGATGGATGACCGATGCCCTATAAAGAAAAGATGAAGGATCCATAATATTGAAGAAGAAATTCATGACATCGAAAGGAGGATCCCTACAAGCTGCTATAGGTCCCATGATCTCCAACAAATAAGAGATATCTACTGCTAGAAACAGGTCCCTAGGTAAGAGGGAGTCTGGAAGCAAGTTTTTAATTAAGAAGGAACTTGGAAGCAAGTCCCTAACTAAGAGGGAGCTTGGAAAAGTCCTTGGTTGAGAGGGTGCTTGGGTACTTTCCTTTTATGGGAATGGGTACATTCCTTCATAGGAATGGGTATATCCTCCATAGTTGAGAGGGAGAGATAAACACATCATTCTTGTCTTCACTTTGGAAGAAAGAATGGATGATTAGGTAAGCATCTGACATCCAATACTCTTTGACCTAAAAAAAGAAGAAGAATATGTCAAAAATTCAATGTTGTGGTTGTCATGAATATGGGGACTACAAGAGAGATTGTCCTAAACTCAAGAAAGAAAATCACAAAAGAGGAGGGGAAGAAGCTCGTATCGCTGAAGAAGTAGTACTTATGAGTATAAGAAAGTCATCCAGTATATAGCTCATCATACATCATTGGAAAGGAGCATTTGCGGGATGAGGATAATCAAGATCCTTCGTTGAAATCTTCATTCAAAGGTTCATCTTTAGGAAGAAGCACGTAAGAATTCCACCTTAAATGGGATTCATTGTTTGGTAAAATGATGGTATGATGACAAAATAATGCAACATGTCGAGATGGTTGAAGTAGTCTCAATCAAGGAAAGGAAGTTGCCGAAGGAATTCTAGATGACCAAAAGGAAGAAACGAGGCATGTATGCATATGTTTAATAAATTGAGTCATGTCATCAAATAGTTGCAGACAACATGGATACTCTACCTCATGAGTATGGTCAAAGGAAAAGGATGTTGACCTAGATTGTCATTGATGTCAAATGGCAATATTCTAAGAGAAGTGGAGCAAGAAGCCATGAGGAGAAACAAGAGAAGAAGTTATCAAAAGCCATCATAAAGCGTGAAGCCAAAGCGTAAGAGGAAGAGGTCATTGGAAGCCACGAGAAACAAAGAGAAACACATATCAGAGGTGCATAAGCAGAAGAGCAGTTAACAGAGGAGCCATATTGTTCATTAGAAGGAACAAAGAGGAACACGCATCAAGAGGAGAAGTTAGCAGAAGAGTAGTTAACAAAGGAGCCATATTATTCATTAGAAGGAACAAAAAGGAACACGCATCAGGAGAAGCGAGCGGAAGAGCATTTAACAGAGGAGCCATATCATGAGATAGAGGAGGAATATCAGAGTATAGCTATTGGAGCAGTGTATTGGAAGCCATCGTGGAGGCATATCAGACCAGAGAAGAGCGAAAAGAGCTATTGGAGCGGAGAGTCGTTATTCTGTGTATCCGCGTTCAACAACTATAAGCAGGTTTGTAATAGTGGCAATGGTTTTCGGGTGGACGCTAAGCGGTAAGTGGTATTTAGAGGAGAGCGCCTGATTCCAATCAATGGGCAACACGTAGCACTTGGGTGGAGAGAGAAAACCACTTTTTCGGGTGGTTATTTCCCTTGAAAATTGCTCGCCCGAAATTCATGTAGGTCGTTGGATCCAGCGTAGGTTGATCGACGGCGAAGGATCAACGAATGGTTTTGGGTTGATCGGGTTAAGTGTTGACCGTCGGATCGCGAGCACATCAACAATGGAGGATCGCTAAGGAATACCGCTTAATATCATATCATAAGTTATAAAGGGATGGCACATTAAATATGTGATTGCGATATATACATATATTATATACATGCGATACAATACTCGGGCCTGAGGATTCCATTGTAATACACTTTAAAGTTACATCGCATCTGCCATATCGCAAGACTCTTATAAAGCCTTGCCACATTGAATCTGTCGATTGCGATAAAGTTGTGGAGGAGTGGACCCGATGAAGTTATAGATGTGGGCGTAATGCATTTGAAATCCGACCTTATGTGTTCGGAGGGTGTATTTCCGTGTATTCTTGTGGTTTCAATAAATGTGTTGCCCAGGGCTTAAAGTCAAATAAACGCTTTTGATAACTTTAGGTCCATTTATTGATATTGAAAAAAAAAAAAAAGGAGGGGGGGGGGGGGGGGGGGGGGGGGCTCTCTGTAATTGTTATTCTTAATATCCAAATTATTATCATACGGCTTCTTTCCGCATTAACGTGTCCAGTGAAATTTGATGAATCCGAAGAGACAGAGGAAGCCAAAAGATCAAGTGAGCGAAGAGGAAACGAGCGGAAGCCAAAGGTCAGGCGTATCAGGCTTCTATAACAGTGAACAAGGAAGGTTCAAATGGTAGTTGTTGGTGAACTAGAAGAAAGAAGGAAGCCGACGGTCCAGCAGGATAGAAAGAGGTCGAAGGTCCAGCAGGACAGAAGGAAGACGAAGGTCCAGCCGGACAGGAGGCAGTCGAAGGACGAGCAACTCTGTTGATCGTGTTACCCTATGAAAGACTCAGACTTGTGATGAATCAATCAAGTACATAATGCATTCTGAAGAACAATTCTGTGATATAATAAATAAAGTTTTATCTGACATTGTTTGAAGGGAGCAGTAGCCAGCACTAGCATTGAAGCATATGTGATTTCGTTTCTGGGAAGTAAGAGAACAGTGAGAAGCAGTCACGCCTGAAGCATTTACTGTGACTGGTAGAACAGAGGCTTGAAATAAAGAGTTGGTTCTTGTGCAGAGCTTAGTACAACTAATAGTAGACTCACTAACGCTGTGTGGAGACATTATCAGAGATCATGATGGCTATTTGATATCATCATGAGATAACTTTTGCAGACTCTGTGTGGACAATATGAAGATTTGTAGAGACTTCTTCATATGAAGACTAGTTGCCATTGATGTTATAGCATGGAGACTACAGTGAAGGTGTAAACAGACAAAATTCAGTAAAGAAGAGTTTTGGGAGCAGAGAATCACTATCAAACATGCCTTGACAAGATTGGGGCGGAGCCCTTGGGGTTGGAGCCTCAGAATTGGAAGGATTAGTGTCCTTGAGGTTGGTGCCTCATAACTGGAAGGATTGGTGTCCTGGGAGTTGGTGCTCCTAAGTCCAAGGTTGGTGCCTTAACAAAACAGAGTTGGTGCTCTGGAGGTTGGAGCCTCACAAAAGTCCAAGTTGGTGCTTAGCAACAGATTGGAACCATATATTATATATATATATATATATATATATATATTATATATATATATATATATATATATATTATAATTATATAATATATATAATATATATAATATATATTATATATATATATATATATATATATATTATATATATATATATATATAGATATATATATATATATATTGTATATATTTTATTGCAAAGTTTATATTAATAAAAGCATTTATTCTTTTGTTTCATCTGTTGCTCTGAATATAAATGTTTTGACTGGAAAAATACAATTGAAAAGAAATACTGATTCACCCCCCCCCAACCCCCCCTTAGTATTTCCAACAAATGATTTGTTTCATTGGAAAGATGCATGAAGGCATGGTTCACATATTGACTAGACGAAATCAACATAAAATGTCCTCATATGGAATATGAGGTGGTTGACAAATATGGAGGAACTATGGATGGAATTTTATGGGAACAATATGTGAAGAAAGAAGGAAGAGATTATAAGAGGTGCAACCATGGAAAACGAATCAACATCTGATGATTAGAATGACCTGGTGTGATTTCTCCATGGAAAGGGTATGAAGACTCTAATGAAGTTTGGAAAGGAAGGAGACCCTTGACATTAAATACCTTGGAGATATGTCAACATGTATGGAGGATGTTGATGTTTGATGAGCTTCATAAATGGGTAATTATATGGGCTCATTTTACCTCCTAACCTAGTCAAATCAACCATTCTCTTAGCTTATTGTATGATTTTCTGATTATATTTATGCTTATAGGGTGAGTTGAGTTAGTTATTATGCCATGTGGTCTAACATGTATTTAATGCAGATTATTGATGGATTTTGAGGTCAAAGTCAAGGATCTAGTGGTCAAAGTGCAGCAATAACTCGAAGTAGATAGAGGAGAGGACTTATAGGAGAGAATCCCCCTCATTTATTTCTCCTCACTTCGAATTCTCCTTCATTCAGCTCAGAGTACAAGTAGTTGAATCATGCGCTAGAAGGCAGTCGAGCAAGTGGAAGATGATTGATAGTTATCTCGAGTTTTGGGAGCCAAGCCTCCTTGATTTTAAGGAAGTTGTTGATAGCTTCAGATGTATAAGTAGAGAGTCCTAGGGCCTCACTAGGGTTGACTTTTTTTTGCTTGTGTAAACTCTGCTCAAATTTCGAGCTTACTATTTTATGACAGTTTTATGTAATCTTGCTATTTTTTGATAACGAAGACGGAATCCTTTTTAAGCTAGCATTGAGTTACCTCAGAGGGTTGAAGCTCTTGGGTTAGGGCCCAATCCAAGTAGCCAAGCTTCTCTTTACTTGTATTTGTATGCTTTACTTCAGTTTGTAGATTAGTTTGTAGTTAGATGTATTTCTCTTATGGTTAAGAATATGTTGCTTTTGATGATTTAGTAGCTTGCTTCAATTTGTGCTTTCTGTAGCAGGTTAAGCAGTGATCAGAGAAGATTCAAAAGGCTAGCAACAGTGCCTTGGCCTCTCTTCCTCCATCTGGGATCATGATTTGAGGCAAAGACTCTCTTGCTGCCCCAAAAACACAGATTTTCCTCATTCCTAGGACTTTTAGTGTTTGCAGTGCTCTAGTAGGTTGATAGTCCAGTTTTGCTTTGTTTTAGATCTTCTTTATCATGTTCACTTCCTGATTTGCAATAGTCCTTTTGCATGCTTTCCTTTCTTACATCATTTCCCAACATTTCCTTCTATACATCATAGTTTAGGCCATTTTAATGCAAAACTCATTTTTTCCTAGGATGCACTCATTTCATTGGTTGCTTGATTTTCTTGGTTGACTATCAGTTTCTATGTAACAGATCTCTTCCAGTAGTAAACTAGCTCACCAGAAACCACACCCTCCATCTGAGCCATGCCCTATAGGTCTCCCAAACTTCACCTAAATTCTGGCCTAGTTTTCTTCACTTTTCATAGAATTTCTTCCTCTCTTCTTGAGCAAACCCAATCATCTTTCTCTCTCCTGGTGATTCTTGGTAGAATTTAGGCACCCTAACACCTCATTCCAACCTTCATCCACCTTTTCCACCCACTCTCACACCCTCAAAACAACGAAAATTGCTCTAGGTCTCCTCCTGTAGGTCTCTTGTAGTTTCCCTATTGTCCTCCTGTAGTTTTCCCGTGTCCTCCTGTAGTTTTTCCTATAGGCTTTCTTTTGAAGGTCGAGTGTGGGAAAAGCCTCCAGAAGGCCACCTAAGAACTCATAGGACCCATCCACACCATCCTACATCCTCACAGGCTCCAAAACCACCCTCTAACGCCACCTGTTCGCTGCCACACTCACACACAATAAATTAGATGCATGTTAAATTCACATAAAAAACCAAAAATATGTTTTTTGCTTATTTACTTCCAGAAATAGCATGGTTAGATATTGTTTACTTCCTTCAGTAGGTAATGGCATTTCTTTCATGGTTTTCATAATGTTTTTGGCAAAAGTATAATTAACTTGTTAATTAGGGTTTACTAGGGTTTGCTTTACATTTCAATGTTTCTCCTTTTTGCAGTTAGAATAACATTTGTAGAGTAATATTTCTTTCCTTTCATCACACATAGAGCTTCTTCTGAAATCTATAGAAGTTGGCTTGAGCTCCTAGTGATTTCGCCCCAGCTGACCATGTGACAACCTACAGTGAGAACTAGTACTTGTGCATATAGCACCGATGCTTCCAAGTTTGTTACAAACTATCGGGTTGATAAAAGTAAAGTTGGTAGCCCAAGAGTTGCAGCATTCTTGCTGCAATACTGGCTCTCACCACTTTTTGGCGCCGCTGCTGGGGAAGCGTCAGAGTATTCTGTGATTACTGCTTTCTTCTATTTCCTATTGCAACATTCTGCTAATAGTTTATTTCGACAAAAGTAGACTAGTCATTTCTTTTCTTTCAGTTTTGCATTTCCTTGCTTTCCTTTTCAATTCTGCAAATTTCCATTCAGCAAGTTCATTTCAGCTAGTTGCAATTTGTTTTATTCAATCACAATTTCAGTTTCTACAGGTACTTTCAGTGTGGGGAAAAAGAAACAAAAACCAACCAAAAATATCCTTTCATGCCTCGTAGGAGTAGAGATAACTTAGGAAAATTTTTGTCCAACACCCCCACTGCTTCATACAACCAACCTTCTCTCTTCTTTGGTGGCTGCAATCAAGAAGAACCCTTGGGTGAACATCCAAACATATTTGAAGAACCTATAGGGGAAGAAAAAGAATAAAACATTCCTCTGGAGCCAATGGTTGAAAACAGAAATGCTAGGGGAAATGGAGAGAGAATAGAGGGTACCTTCCCCATTCGGGAGACCAATGGGGACACCAAAATGAAGAATATAAGTCCTTCAGCCCTACCTCACTTCCATGATCTGACTACAGAAGATCTTGACACCTTCTTGTTTGAGTTTGTTGTCATCTGTTGAACTTATGACTATGCAGAAGACGAGCAAAAGTTGAAATTGTTCCCTTCTACTCTCAAGGACGCAGCACTGTGCTGGTTCATGGGATTACTTGGCAATAGCATCACAACTTGGGCTCAAATGCAGCAGGCCTTTAACGACAAGTATCGAGACTATTGCAGGTCAAAAGATACTAAAGAAGAAATCTTTCGAATGTCCATAGAAAGTGATGAGTCCCTGGAAGACTATGAAGAGAGGTTCCAGCTCAGTTACAAAAGGGCCAGGTGTACACTTGACCCTAAGTCTCTGAAGTTGGTCCTGCTCAGGGGAATTTGGGAAGACCTTTTAAACACCCTCCATCTACTGGCCAGGGAAGACATCTACCAACTATCCTATTAGGACATAAAGACTGTTTTTATAAACCATTCTAGAGTAGCTAGAAAGAAAGGTAGGGGGAGTCAACCTATAGCCAGTACCTCTTCTTCCAATTCATCCATTAAAGGTGAAATTGGAAACATGCTGGAAGACTTCAAGAGTGAGATGTTGTAGACACTTGCCATGCAAATGGATACCTTACATATCAAAAGAAAACAAGAGGAAGCAGAGAGGGCTTTGGCCATTTTTTGCCCTGGATGCACCAGGAGGCATCCTAGGAATGAATGCCCATTGAACTCTATAGAGGTTTGTTCAGTCTGTGAAGAAGATCATTCTACAGATAAGTGCCCTTCCTTGCCCAGACTTAAAGCTGTATACCAAGGGGCCGAAGGAGTCACTGAACAGATCTATTACATAAACCAAAGGAGGCCACATGGACCTAGACCATACCAGTAGGGGATGCAAGGGACATCTCAGGCATACTACAACCCCAACCAAGTCGCCTCCATACCTTCTTGGGGCCCCCTTGCTCATCCTTCCTGGTCCACGCCTCCTCCTTGGTTCTTCACATCTCAATATCATGCCCAACCAGCCACCCATTCATTTCAATCCTATGCTCAGCCGCAACCTCAGTGGAATGCATCTTATCAGGGGTGAAGGCCGCAATACAACTCTCTTCCCACTCTTTTGCCTCCACCACCTGCCCAACCACAACCGTTACCTGCTGCTCCACCAAGGAAACCCCAAATGCCTGACCAACCAAATCCGAACCTGAACAACAGATAGGCTCAGCAAGTGTATAATGGGGAACCATCTGCCCAACTTATGTTGTGGAGATTCAATAAATTAACTTGCAATCCGGGAAAGTTCTCCCAGATAGCCAGCCTCCACCTAGGGAGGTTGAAGAAGATAAAGAGGAAAGTGAACCTAAAGCAAATCCACCCTTTCCTGAGAGACTATCCATGACAACCCAGCCTACCCTAGAAGAGACTGAACTCCTGGGAGAATTGAAACATTTATGTGTGAAGATACCACTTCTCCAAGCCATAAAAGATGTGCCTATCTACAATAGGTTGATCAAAGAGAAGTGCTTTATGCATCCAAGAAGGCGCAAGAGAGATGCCCCAACCATCAATGTCATAGGACAACTCTCCGACTTGATGTTGGGGCAGATAATCTATCCAAAATATCTGGACCCTGGAAGTCCAGTGGTTGATGTCCACATCAATAACACAATGGTCCCACATACCTTGATTGATATGGGAGCTGCCATTAATGTGATGACAAAGGACACAATGCTCAAACTTAACCTCCAAGGCTCCTTGAGGAAGACCACGACAGTGCTGCAGCTAGCAGACCGCTCCACAGTGACCCCTGAGGGGATTGTGGAAGATGTGATGGTCTCCATTGATTCTTGGGAGTACCCTGCTGATTTCTTAGTTCTCCAGCCAAAGGCAAAGCTCACTGGGTATCCTCTCATTCTAGGAAGACCCTGGTTGGCTATAGCCGATGCCTATATCAGCTACCGAGCTGGGAACATGACCATAAAGAACAGGCACATGTCCAAGCAATTAATCCTATATCCTCCTACCCAACCCTTGTTAGAACATGATCTAACTCTCTGGTTGGAGGAGGAGAATGAGGATGAAGTTTATTCTGCACCACTTTGTACATTAGAAATCTCCATGGGGGGAAAACTGCAAGATGAGGATGATATGATTGAAAATTTGATTCAGAATCCATCTCCCAGTGTATCACCATTAGAAGACATAGTAAGAGAAACCCAAAACAACCCCTCAACTAATCTCTGTGTGGCTGACCCCACTTCTCTCCATGTTAAAAATATAGAGTTCGGCCCAAAAAGAACATTGAAAATCAATCCATCCTATCTACTTCCCAGGAGAATGAGCTATGCAGCATACTGAGAAAACATTTAGATGCCTTCGCCTGGAGTTATAAGGAGATGAAGGGAGTGCATCCTTCAGTGTGTACTCATCATATATACATCAAGGAAGGTTGCAAGCCAGTCATGCAGCCTCAAAGGAGGATGAACCCAGCACTTAAAGATATTGTTAAGGAAGAACTGCAGAAATTGCTTAATGCAGGATTCATCTATCCCATCTCTGATAGTGAATGGGTCTCTCCTTTGGTGCTAGTGCCAAAGAAAAATGGTAAGTGAAGAATCTGTGTTGGCTATCGGGAATTGAACAAAGCCACTAAAAAGACCATTTTCCTTTACCTTTCATAGATCAAGTGTTATACGATTTGGCAGGGAAAAAGTTTTTCTCCTTCCTAGATGGGTTTAGCGGGTACAATTAGATTCAAATCAGCCCGGAAAACCAAGATAAGACCACTTTCACTTGTCCTTGGGGTACCTTTGCATACCGGGTCCTTCCTTTTGGTTTGTGCAACGCTCCAACCACTTTCCAAAGAGCGGTATTGAGTATATTTTCTGAACTGATTCATGATGCAGTAGAAATATACATGGATGATTTTACTCCTTATGGCTTTGACTTTCAGGAAGCTTTATCTAACCTAGGAAAAGTTCTAGATAAGTGTATTGAGATGAACTTGTCCCTCAGTCCTGAAAAATGTGAATTTTTTATGACTGAAGGGATTCTGCTAGGTCATGCAATATCTCAACAGGGGCTGCAGGTGGACCCCAACAAAATTGCCATCATCCAAAGGGTCCCACCTCCTCAAAAGGTGAGAGATGTTAGAAGCTTCCTAGGCTTAGCTAGATATTAGAAGAGATTCATTAAAGACTTCAGCAAGTTAGCCTCTCCTTTGTTTGGCTTCCTAGGGAAAGATGTTGAGTTCATATGGTTGGAAAACTGTCAAGAAGCCCTAGATACCTTGAAAAGCAAGCTAGTGACTGCCCCCATTCTCAGAGGCCCAAACTGGGCCCTACCCTTTCACATTCACATAGATGCCTCGAACAAAGCAATAGGAGCAACCTTAGGACAAATTGATGAAAAGCTACCTTATGCCATATACTTTATAAGCAAAAACTTGTCAAAGGCAGAGTTAAACTATACAATGACCGAGAAGGAACTACTAGCTGTCGTGCATTCCTTAAACAAATTCAGACATTATATCATGGTCTATCAAACCTTTGTGCACACTGATCATGCTGCAATTAGATATTTAATGAACAAACTATATGTAAATGCTTGCATTATTAGATGGTTTCTTTTACTGCAGTAGTTTGTTTTGACCATTATTGATAAGCCCAGTAAAAAGAATGTTGTTGTTGACTTTTTGTCTAAAGTAAATTTGCCTGCAGGTGAAGAAGGAATGGTGGATGACCAAATGCCAAATGAACACCTATTTGCTATATCAGTACTCTCTCCATGGTTTGTTGATATAGCAAACTACTTGGTTTCAACACAGTTCCCACCACACCTATCCTCAAAAGAGAAGAGCAAGATAGTAAGGAAAAGCGCCCCTTTCACCTAGATTGAAGGCAATCTCTTCAAACTTGGCCTAGATCAAATCTTGAGAAGATGTGTCAGGGAGGAGGAAGTCTTTGACATCCTCCTGACCTGTCATGACGGGCCTTGTGGAGGTCATTTTGCAGCAAAAAGAACTACCTTCAAGATATTGCAAGCAGGCTACTACTGGCCACTCTTCTTCAGGATGTGAGGAGATACACGAGCCAGTGTGATCGGTGTCAGAGGATGGGGAAACCCACTCCAAAGGATGAAATGCCCATGCAACCTCAAGTGACCTTTGAGCCATTTGAGAAGTAGGGCATGGACTTTGTGGGGCCTATCAACCCCCCTTCAAAGCAAAAGCAGTACATCATTTTGTGCACCGACTACCTGACAAAATGGGCGAAGACAAAAACAATCAAAGAAGCGACAGAGGAAAAAGCAGCTGATTTTTTGAGGGAAAATATATTCTACAAGTTCAGGTATCCGAGAGAGTTGGTCACAGACCAAGGCAGTCAGTTCACTTCCAACCTGATTGAAGACCTACTCACACATCATAAGATCAAGCATAGGACTTCCACCCTCCACAAGCCAAGGGGTAAGTGGAGGTCACTAACAGAGCATTGGAAGGGATCCTAACCAAGGTAGTGAGCAGCAACAGAAAAGACTGGGCAGATAGATTAGTTGAGGCCACTTGGGCCTACAACACAACATGGAAGACCACCACTAGGTTCACACCCTATGAACTGGTCTATGGGAAGAAGGCTTTGTTGTCAATAAAGTTTGAATTCAATACCCTAAGGATGGCAGCTCAGCTGGACCTAGACCTCAACCATGAACAAAAGGAGAGATTACTTCAACTCAATGGATTGGAGGAATACAGATTGCAAGCCCTTCTCCATACAAAGGTAGTTCAGCTTCAGAGAAAGATATGGCATGACAGAAATATCAGGGAGAAGCAATTCCAAGAGGGAGATTGGGCACTACTCTATGATTCAAGATACAAGGATTTCAAAGGCATGCTAAGGACAAGATGGTTGGGACCCTACATTGTGGAGAAATGCAATGACAATGGTTCAGTTCTGATAAGAACCATTGATGGTGAAGCCATCCCCATGCTTGTAAATGGACATCGGTTGAAAGTCTACAATAAACCCCTCTCCAAGCGAGAGTTTATTGAAGATTTGAATAAAACAGTGATGGTAGTGGAGCATGTCCTAGCTTCCACTTCACCCACTCACTAAAGAAAAAAGAAAAAATAAGGACTCAAGTGAAAACCTCCATGAGGCACTTGAGTCCCATCATTGGGTTGAAAACATCTTCTGAGGTGGCCTAGTGATGTCAAAAAAAAAAGGGAAAAGAATAAGATCCCTGGGTGAAAACCTCCCTTGGAGGCGCCCAGGGCAGGCAATTAAGGTGAAAACCTCTCTGAGGTGCCCTAGTTGTTTTCAAAAAAAAAAGAGAGAAAAAATGAATATTTATTGCATTGCAGGTTTGTAGGAGGACTACAGGGAGCATAAGAAGGTGCCAAGGGGACCCTGACATTCATACCAACATCCATCTCATCTTCTCCACACCTTCCTCCATCATTTTTGGCATCTCTTTCACCCCACTGTACCTCTTCTTCCAAAACTGTGTTTTCTACAGGAGGCTCTGTTTTTTCTACAGGAGGCTCCTGTAGGAATTACAGAGAGCCAAAAGTGTCTACTGGAGGTAGTTTGAGGGACAAGAAAAGCTTCATGAGTAACCTATAATCACTCTTACCATCTTCAAACCTCCTTGCCATAATTTCCAAGCCTGCATCACACTCCAAGCATCATTATTATTTTTTGCCCTTTCCAAGCAAAAACACAGAAAAACAATTTTCCAGTTTTGGAAAAAAAAAAGGAGAAAAAGGCACCATTAGCTTTACCTAAAGCTTACCTACTATCCCTCCACCATCCATCTCCACCTCTGGCATCATTCTCGAGCTCCAAGCACATGGAAATAGCTGAAGTTTCAAGGGGAGAAGCAGCTACAGGAGCTCCTGTAGGAATTCCCGTAGCAGCTAATCCCATAGAAGTCCAGCACCAGCAGCAAGGGACAACACATCTGAAGGTTGGAAAGGCACATGCAGCGCAGCTCCAGCAAAAGAAGAACCTGCAAAAACACACAACAACACATCAGCAAGCAGAGACAACATGCATGAAGGAAAATGAAGGCATGTAGCAGAGAAAGCCACAACACCTCACAGTCGATGGCAGCAAATACACTTGGATTACAAGTAAGTAGCTAAGTCACTCCTCTATCTACATTTGTGTAATTAGGAATCATACGAAGGCAATGAGATGGTTGAAATCAAAAGAGGGAAAGGTGGCCAGTTAACTTGGCCACCTTCATTTAGTTAACTCCACTTAACCGAGATATCACCCACACGTGTGCACAGTTAACTCAAGCAAAAGATGCGAAGGGTAGGTAGTGGGAGGAAGAGTTAACTCCGATGCAGTAATGAGGGGATGATTACGAGGGGGGTCATGATGACCAAGTAGGTGGGGACCAACGGTCCTAATATGGGCAACGTACACCTTGCCAGCTCAGCACTCATAACCGAAAACAACCATAAAAGGTAATGAGCACTCCTCCCCGTGCATTCTCACCACCTTTTCTTCAGCTTCTCCTCGTAACTCAGCCACACAACAGTCTTCTTATGCCCCCACAGCCTCGTATCCACCATTGTCCATCGATTTCCTCCATATTTTTGCTCTCGGCATTTTCTACAGGAGCACCTACAGGAAATCTACAAGAGGGACATTAGGCTTCTACAGGAGGGGTAGTGAGTCATTTTGAAGGGAGAAAACATGATTTTTGACACAAATTTCAGTCTAAAGAGGTAGGGTTCATGAATGCCCTCTGTTGAATATCAAAATGTGAAAGAGTTGGTCTCAAATTGAAGATAAAATGAGTCTTTAAGAGGGTAGAAATACATTAAGAAAATTGTTTTAAAAAAAAAAAAAAAAAAAAACAAACAAACAAACAAACAAACAAAAACACAGTCCCCTCTGTTTTTCTATTTCACTCAAAATTCTTAGTCTCCACCTCCATATATGGTTTTTCAAAAGAAGTACAGGTAGTATGACCGGGGGGGTTTATGAGAAAAGAGCCCACTAACTCCACTAGACTCCATGCACATCCTCAAGCGGTAGAAATATTTACAAGGGCAAACTGGATGAATTTCTTTGAGAAATTTAGAGGGTTTGATGATGAAATTGCCCATGAATTTGCTCTCTATCTGGTCCCTCACACAAGAACTCATGCTACTATAACCATTAAAGGCCTCTCCATTGAAATAACCCCTGAATTCATCAGTAGGGTCACTGCCCTTCCTCTTGGGTTGCCTTGGAGTAAAGATGAGAAACCAATTGGCCAGGCTGCCAAGAGGAAAATTTTCCAAGATAATGAAACCCTTGTTGAAGACAAAAATGGAATTATGAGGGCTAGTGTACCATATCCCTGGGATGAGGTTAGTTGTCAAGTGATCAAATACATTTCTTGTGAGAGGAGGCACAACATTGTTTATGGATATCATTTTAGAATCCTCCAAGAATTGAGATATGGCATTAATACCCCGACACATCAAAAGCTCAGTATCCCTTACTTTCTCCTTCAGTCCCTCATTGACTCTAACACCAAGGTACAAGAAGGAAATTCACAGCAGCTAGCTCATCATGGCCTAATCAAGATCCTAGTATAAGAAGCCCCCCATACCCTTACAATCCCTGTAGCATGGGAAGTTTTCAGAAATATGACAATTGAGGATGACATCAAGGCATTAACCTATGATGTCAGTCCTGCTGTCAGTGAGGAGGGAGAACAGCAAGGAGGAGAAGATGAAGCTAGTGGTGACATAACAGAGCAAGAGAGGAAGGAGGAAAGAAAAGATATAGAGGAGGGGAGAGTTAAAGAGATAGAAGAGGGAGGAAAGGAGGCAGAGAGGGCAGAGCAAAGAGAAAAGTCCCCTGAAACTTTGGAAAGAGAAGCAACAATTGGCCTCACTGCCCTCAGTGCACCTTCAAAGTAGAAGCAGAAGAGGAAAAAAACCTCCATGTATTTCAGGGCAAGGAAGAGTACCAGAATTAAAACAGGCAAACCTCAGCCCTCATCAAAGACTCCCATTCACATTGAAGATTCACCATCTGCCAAGGTGAAAGAATCTCCTTCCAAGGCACCCATAACCTATGAAAGGAAGCCTACAAGATCTTCTACATGGAAGGGAAAGGCAATTCTACAAGACCCCAAACCAGACCTACAAGAGGCTAAAACAGTCCTACAGGAGACACTGCCCAAACTACAGGAGACACAAAAACTTGAGGAAAAGATAGGAGGATAGCCAGAGGTGAAAGAGGAAGCACAAGAGCTACAAGAACCTGATCCCCAGCCTAATCTTGACTCCTATTACAGACTACTTGAGGGAGGCAAGATAATCCCACAGAAATTTGCAATTCCATTGTTTTTCGAATTGGAAAAAGAGAGAGTGAGAACGCATAGGTGGATGCAGATAGCCAAGTCCAAAGGAGTTGAGGATATTGGCCACATGGAAAACAAACTCAGGGAAATGGGTAGGGAATTGAGTACTCTCAGAGATAGAGAAGCCATTACAAGAAGCCACCTTGAGAATGAGAATGAATTACTAAGGAGGCAGCTGCAGGAGAAAGAGACTCATTTGGCATACATGGCCAACTTATCCATAGAAGCATTACAATGTAGAATACCAGCCAAATCTTATGGCCTCTAATTGAAGGATCATTGGCTTCAATTCCAAATAAAAACTTTGGCACAAAGAGGCATAATGCCTTTCCAATACTACAGGCAGTTCATGGATTTGTGTGAACAAAGCACCTCTGAGGACAAAGTAAAGATGACAGAGTTCTATCTACATAACATGGCCCTCACAGACCTAAATGTGTGGGTCCCCAATGCCAAGCTAGGGGATCTGCAATTAATGGCCATGGCATCATGGATGAACCATGAAGAATTGAGGGTAGCAGAAATGAAAAGATTGTTAATAAAAGATCAGAATGAACCATTGATGATAAGAGCTGAGCCATCAGATCCTATGGCACTCATTAGCACACACAACCTACTTGCCAATGACCCTCAGATTTCCCCTAAATATCTAGCCAATCAGGAACAAGCCATTGCACACTTTGAAGATATGCTTAGGCTACTTGGGGATGACTGTGCGCATGCATGCATGAGAAGATGAAACACCTTACCCCACAGCTTGCAGATTAGAGAATACCATTCCCCCATGAGGTTGAAGGAGGCATTGAAAAGAGTGACAATGTACAAGCACTCGATGCAAAGGCTAAAGGTTAACTGGATTGGCCTCAAACTGAGTCCTCCACTCATATTAGGCATGCTAGAAGGCAGAAGAGAAGAAGAAGAGAAGGAGCAGTGGAAGGACATAGAAAGAAAGGCAGGATTTTATGGAGAACATGAGCAGACCACATCCTAGGGCCTCACTAGGGTCGACTTTTTTTTTCTTGTGTAAACTCTGCTCAAATTTCGAGCTTACTATTTTATGATAGTTTTATGTAATCTTGCTATTTTTTGATAACAAAGATGGAATCCTTTTTGAGCTAGCACTGAGTTACCTCAGAGGGTTGAAGCTCTTGAGTTAGGGCCCAATCCAAGAAGACAAGCTTCTATTTACTTGTATTTGTATGCTTTACTTCAGTTTGTAGATTAGTTTGTTGTTAGATGTATTTCTCTTATGGTTAAGAATAGGTTGCTTTTGATGATTTAGTAGCTTGCTTCCATTTGGGCTTTCTATAGCAGGTTAAGCAGTGATCAGAGAAGATTCAAAAGGCCAGCAACAGTGCCTTGGCCTCTCTTCCTCCATTCGGGATCATGATTTTAGGCAAAGACTCTCTTGCTGCCCCAAAAACACAGATTTTCCTCATTCCTACTTCTAGTGTTTGCAACTCTCTAGTAGGTTGATAGTCCAGTTTTGCTTTGCTTTAGATCTTCTTTGTCATGTTCACTTCTTGATTTGCAATAATCCTTTTGCATGCTTTCCTTTATTACAACATTTCCCATCATTTCCTTCTATACATCATAGTTTAGGCCATTCTAAGGCAAAACTCTGTTTTCCTAGGATGCACTCATTTCATTGGTTGCTTGATTTTCTTGGTTAACTGTCAGTTTCTATGCAGCAAATCTCTTCCAGCAGTAGACTAGCTCACCAGCAACCACACCCTCCATCTGATCTATGCCCTATAGGTCTCCCAAACCTCACCTCAATTCTGCCCTAGTTTCCTTCATTTTTCATAGAACTTCTTCCTGTCTTCTTGAGCAAAACCAATCATCTTTCTCTCTCCTGGTGATTCTTGGTAGACTTTAGGCACCCTAACACCTCATCCCAACCTTCATCCATATTTTCCATCCACTCTCACACCCTCAAAACAACGAAAATTGCTCTCGGCCTCCTCCTGTAGGTCTCCTGTAGTTTCCTTGTTGTCCTCCTCTAGTTTCCCTGTGTCCTCCTATAGTTTTCCTGTGTCCTCCTGTAGTTTTTCCTGTAGGCTTTCTTTTGAAGGTCGAGTGTGGGAAAAGCCTCCAGAAGGCCACCTAAGACCTCCTAGGACCCATCCACACCATCCTACATCCTCCCAAGCTCCAAAACCGTCGTTTAACGCCACCTGTTCGCTGCCACACTCACACACAATAAATTAGATCCATGTTAAATTCACATAAAAACACATAAAAATCCAAAAATATGTTTTTTGCTTATTTACTTCCAGAAATAGCAAGGTTCGATGTTGTTTACTTCCTTGAGTAGGTAATGGCATTTATTCCATGGTTTTCATAGTGTTTTTGGCAAAAGTAGAATTAACTTGTTAGCTAGGGTTTACTAGGGTTTGCTTTACATTCTAATCTTTCTCCTTTCTGCAGTTAGAACAACATCTATAGAGTAATCTTTCTTTCCTTTCATCACACATAGAGCTTTTTCTAAAATCTATAGAAGTTGACTTGAGATCCTAGTGATTTCGCACTGGCTGACCAAGTGACAACCTACGATGGGAACTAGTACTTATGCATATAGCACCAACGCTTCCAAGTTTGTTACAAACTACTGGGTTGATAAAAGTAAAGTTGGTAGCCCAGGAGTTGCAGCATTCTTGCTGCAATACTGGCTCTCACTAATGTTGCAACAAAATGATGTCATGATGAAAGGCCATCACAAGAGGTAATTTTGATTTGACTTTCATTTTTGGTTTTTTAACAACATCTAGAAGGGTTAATGCAGGGCTACTAGAAAATAGTTGTAGATGTCACCTACAACTAGCACACATGTGGTGGGATAGAAGATCCTAAAAGAAACATGACATGGAAAAGGTAGTTCTATGAAGAAAAGCCAGATTTGGACTAGAATATCACTTTCTAATGCAGAAAATGTTGACATGACTGACATTGTTCATGAAGGAAAGTGATGGATGACCGATGCCCTATAAAGAAAAGATGAAGGATCCATAATATTGAAGAAGAAATTCATGACATCGAAAGGAGGATCCCTACAAGATACTATAGGTACCATGATCTCCAACAAATAAGAGATAACTACAGCTAGAAATAGGTCCCTAGGTAAGCGGGAGTCTAGAAGCAAGTTTTTAATTAAGAAGGAACTTGGAAGCAAGTCCCTAGCTAAGAGGGAGCTTGGAAAAGTCCCTGGTTGAGAGGGTGCTTGGGTACACTCCTTTTATTGGAATTGGTACATTCCTTCATAGGAATGGATATATCCTCCATAGTTGAGAGGGAAAGATAAACACATAATTCTTGTCTTCACTTTGGAAGAAAGAATGGATGATTAGGTAAGCATTTGTCATCCAATACTCTTTGAAGATGTGGTAGGGCATCCAAGATAAGAGTATTCATAAAGGACCGATATTATTTGAGGACTGGGAATCCAAGATAAGAACAGTTCGAGAAGGATATACCTTGTGAACACCCGGTTGGGGTATTTTCCTTAAAGGGTAATGATGAAGGTGCCTATAAATCATTGGTCTCTCCAACATTGTGTTATGATCTTGTGGAGAGATATAACTGGTAGTCAAGGCTTTGCTCTGTGACAATGCTGGTTGACACGATGCTATACAAATGCATTACCAATCTGAATTTTCTTGTGAGAGTCCTTTAGATTGAAAATATCGAAGTACCTTTTATGGATTATAAATACCTCCCTAGTTAAGAGGGAGTTTTGAAATATGCAACTAGGTTCAGTCTTGTTCACGACATATGTAATCATGATTTTATGTATTTGATGTAATGAGAAAAATTAATTTATTATTGTTGTTCTTGAGGCATGGGTTTCATGCTCAAGGAAATTTATTTTTTAGGTCTAGCTCCCATCGTGAGATCCTTGGGCTTGTCATTGTCATGTATGAATGACCCATTTGGGCATGTTACATATTGTGAGAAAATGTATTTGAGTCAAAGAAAGAGTCAAAAAGACCCTCCAAGACCTTGTCCATGTGCTACAATCAAGTCGGCCTTTCAAGAGGACATGTTGGCCTAGGAATGATGTCAAGTTGGCCTAAAAGCATCGGAGAGGAGCCTATATATTGGAGGAATCGACCTCACTAAAGAGATCATTGATATAACTATCAAATCAAGAAAATAAGTGTGAGAACAAAGGAACTTGGAGCCTCTTACATAGTGAAGAAAAGGAGATAAGACTGAAAAGATTGGGATATGTTTTGGGCTAAATTATCTCACACATGCGAGGAGAATTAGGGCTCTCACTGCTGCTGGAAGACCAAATATTACAATCACTCTAGAGGTTTGAACTTGGGTGGCACAAGGATCATATTGCTAGACAAATTGTTGAAGAAGAAGTAACTCACCAAGCAAAGAACAAAGGAGTACTATTTCTCCATATTCTCACACGTGTGGCCTAGGGTTTCTGCAGTAAGGCTGAGTTGCAGTCAAGGTATTGTAGGTCTGGAAAATAGGTCAAAAGAGAAGTTATTACTGTTGGAGGGCAAATTGAATGAAGTTGAATTTGTGAAAGAAAAACTCATAAAGGAGAGGCATTTACTTGTTCTTGGAGGGGTCTAGGTCTTGGAATTTGTCAATTGAAGATTCTATAAGAAGAATAATTATTGCGGGTTTTCCTCTCAGTTGGAGAGGTTTTGGCCCTGGATGACCGCCTATATCTTGTGTCCTTTGTCTCGTTTCTCTTTATGGTTTGGTATATGTTTGATGAAGAGAATACAAATAATAATCAAATGAAAGAAGAAGATTATCAAGTTAAGTAGAAATACACCACAAACAATTATCAAAGTAAGAGAAATCATCTACACTTGTTGCCCCCTACATTTCTCAACATGGAATCAGAGCTAAGGTGACAAGAAAAGGAAGGGCAACTTAAAAAAGGACACTCAAGGGTCAAAAAACTAGAAGGTCATCAATA
This sequence comes from Pinus taeda, assembly GCA_000404065.3. Taxonomy (NCBI): domain Eukaryota; kingdom Viridiplantae; phylum Streptophyta; class Pinopsida; order Pinales; family Pinaceae; genus Pinus; species Pinus taeda. Next base: position 23,670 of record APFE030594921.1, on the reverse strand, counting down.
GAATCAATCATCAAAAGGGACCTCTCATCTCAAATACATCACAAGGACAAGGATTACATCATCATCTTGAAGAATGAAGCTACTAAAGAAGAACTCAAAACCCCTAGTTCATTCAAAGAAGAACTCTACACTTGAAGCATTCTTGGAAACCTCACTCAACCATCACATCGAAAAGAAGGAGACCTCAAAGACCTCATCAAAGAACTACAATCTAGAGCATCGTGAAGCCTCTCCATCAAAGAAAATCAAGAAGAAAGGTGTTGTCATCATCATCAAGGATTCAAGGTGATCTCCCTCTCCTTCAGTCAAGGGCCGTTTTTGAAATAAGACATTTTCATCAAGAATTCAACTTCCATTATCAATATCATCATCAAGATCAAGAGGTAGCCGGTTGAAGTTATTGTCATAAAGGAGTATCTTCACAAGTAAGTATCTATATGTCCACACCTGAATATATCAAAATGTATTTTGGGAAGGAAAGCAACAAGTTGGTTGGGTCACAAAACTTTCTTGCATGGAAGAAGAGGGGAAATTTGATCCTCATATAAAATTAAGTCATAGAACATGTTAATGGCTCAATCATTAAACCTCCAAAGGAAGTAGCTCAAGCTCTTACAAAGTACATAAAAGGGGAAGTAAGGGCTCAAAGGATTCTCATAGAATCCATTAAATATCCCCTCACACCCTATGTATCAAAGTTCGAGACATTGAAAGTAATATATGACAAACTTGTAGAATTGTTTTCCGTAAGTACTACAAGAGAAGTGATCTCATCAAGACAATAAATCTACAATATGAAGATATCAAAACAAGAAGGAATAGCCTCATGCTTTATGAGGGTGTTAGAAATTAGAGACAAACTACAAAAGTTGGGAGAAATAATGTCTGATAAGGAAATGACCACCATAGTGCTCTAAGCAGTATCGGCGGAATGGGGCAAATTTACATCGAGCATCTATGGAAAGAATGAAGCTACACCATTCAATGAACTTTGGTCATTGTGCAAAATTGAAGAAACTGGGCTCAAGGAAAAAAGTGGTGTAGGATCAAACGAGTAAGCACAAGCATTTGTTTCCATGGATAAGTGAAAAGGAAACTTTGGACCTAAAAAACGAAGAAGAATATGTCAAAAATTCAATGTTGTGGCTGTCATGAATATGGGGACTACAAGAGAGATTGTCCTAAACTCAAGAAATAAAATCACAAAAGAGGAGTGGAAGAAGCTCGTATCACTGAAGAAGTAGTACTTGTGGGTAGAAGAAAGTCATCTAGTATATAACTCATCATATATCATTATAAAGGAGCATTTGCAGGATGAGGATAATCAAGATCCTGCGTTGAAATCTTCATTCGAAGGTTCATCTTTTTGAAGAAGCAAGTATTTTGCTAAGAATTCCACCTTATATGGGATTCAATGTTTGGTAAAAATGATGGTATGATGACAAAATAATGCAACATGTCGAGATGGTTGAAGTACTCTCAATCAAGGAAAGGAAGTTGCTGAAGGAAGTCTAGATGACCAAAAGGAAGAAACAAGGCATGTATGCATATGCTTAATAAATCGAGTCATGTCATCAAATAGTTGCAGACAACATGGATACTCTAACTCATGAGTATGATCAAAGGAAAATGATCTCTTTCATTGAAAAGATGCATGAAGGAATGGTTCACATATTGACTAGATGAAATCAACATAAAATGTCCTCATATGGAATATGAGGTGGTTGACAAATATGGAGGAACTATGGATGGAAGTTTATGGGAAACAATATGTGAAGAAAGAAAGAAGAGACTGTAAGAGGTGCAACCATGGAAAAGGAATCAACATCCGATGACTAGAATGACCTGGTATGATTTCTCCATGGAAAGGGTGTGCAAACTCTAAAGAAGTCTGGAAAGAAAGGAGACCCATGACATTGAATACTTTGGAGATATGTCAATATGTATGGAGGATGTTGATGTTGCAACAAAAGGATGTGATGATGAAAGGCCATCACGAGAGATAATTTTGATTTGATGTTCATTTTTGGTTTTTGAACAATATCTAGATGGGTTAATGCAGGACTACTGGAAAATAGTTGTAGATGTCACCTACAACTAGCACTCATGTGGTGGGATAGAAGATCCTAAAAGAAATATGACACGGAAAAGGTAGTTGTATAGATTTGGACTAGAAGATCACTTTCTAATGAAGAAAAGGATGACATGACTGACATTGTTCATGAAGGAAAGTGATGGATGACCGATGCCCTACAAAGAAAAGATGAAGGATCCATAATATTGAAGAAGAAATTCATCACATCGAAAGGAGGATCCCTACAAGTTGCTATAGGTCCCATGATCTCCAACAAATAAGAGATAATTACTGCTGGAAATAGGTCCCTAGGTAAGAGGGAGTTTGGAAGCAAGTTTTTAATTAAGAAGGAACTTGGAAGCAAGTCCCTAGCTAAGAGGGAGCTTGGAAAAGTCCTTGGTTTAGAGGGTGCTTGGGTACATTCCTTTTATGGATATGGGTACATTGCTTCATAGGAATGGGTATATCCTCCATAGTTGAGAGGGAGAAATAAACACATCATTCTTGTCTTCAATTTGGAAGAAAGAATGAATGATTAGGTAAGCATTTGACATCCAATACTCTTTGAGGATGTGGTAGGGAATCCAAGACAAGAATAGTTTGAGAAGGATATACCTTGTGAACACCCGGTTAAAGGGTAATGATGAAGGTGCATATAAATCATTGGTCTCTCCAACATTGTGTTATGATCTTGTGGAGAGATAGAATTGTTAGTCAAGGCCTTGGTACGTGACAATGCTGGATGACATGATGCTATATAGATGCGTTACCAATCCGAATTTTCTTGTGAGAATCCTTTAGATTGAGAATATCTAAGTACCTTTTATGGATTATAAATACCTCCCTAGTTAAGAGGGAGTGTGTAAATATGTAACTAGGTTCAGTCTTGTTCATGACATATGTAATCATGATTTTATGTATTTGATGTAATGAGAATTTATTATTATTATTATTATCGTTTTTCTTGAGGCATGGTTTTCATGCTCAAGGAAATTTATTTTTTAGGTCTAGCTCCCATCGTGAATTCCTTGGGCTTGTCATTGAGTCTACAAGTCAAGAAAGTCATTGTCACATGTGAATGACCCATTTGGGCATGTTACATATTGTGAGAAAAAATATTTGAGTCAAAGAAAGAGTCAAAAATATCCTCCAAGACCTTGTCAATGTGCTACAATCAAGTCGACCTTTCAAGAGGACATGTTGGCCTAGGAATGATGTCAATTTGGCCTAAAAGCATCGGAGAGGAGCCTATATATTGGAGGAATCGATCTCACTAAAGAGATCATGGATAAAGCTATCAAATCAAGAAAATAAGTGTGAGAAAGAAGGAACTAGAAGCCTCTTACACATCGAAGAAAAGGAGATAAGGCCGAAAAGTTTGGGATATGTTTTGGTCTAAATTATCTCACACGTGCGAGGAGAATTAGGGCTCTCACTGTTTTTGGAAGACCAAATATTATAATCACTCTAGAGGTCTAAACTTGGGTGGCACAGGGATCATATTTCTAGCCAAATTGTTAAGAAGAAGTAACTTACCAAGCGAAGAACAAAGGAGGACTATTTCTCCATATTCTCACACATGTGACCTAGGGTTTCTGTAGTAAGGCCGAGTTGCAGTCAAGATATTGGAGGTCCAAAAAATAGGTCAAAAGAGAAGTTCCTACTACTGGAAGGAAAATTTGACTAAAGTTGACTTTGTGAAAGAAAAACTCATAAAGGAGAGGCATTGACTTGGCCTTGGAGGGGTCTTGGTTAAGGGTCTAGGTCTTGGAATTCGTCAATAGAAGATTCTATAAGAAGAAGAATTCTTGTGTGTTTTCCTCTCAGTTGGAGAGGTTTTGGCCCTAGATGATCGCCTATATCTTGTGTCCTTTGTCTCATCACTCTTTATGGTTTGGTAGTTGTTTGAGGAAGAGAATACGAATAATAATCAAGTGAAAGAAGAAGATAATCAAGTTAAGTAAAAATACACCACAAATAGCTATCAAAGTAAGAGAAATCACCTACACTTGTTGCCCCTTAATTTCTCAACAAGACCTACGCCTAGCTGGCCTTGGGAATCCATCTCCATGTACAATATGTTTGGCTTTCCTTCTACTAAGCATGGTAACGACTGCGTGTTTGTGGTCGTTAATAGATTTTTGAAGATGGCCATATTGGCTTCCTATAAGAAGAGTATCACAATAAAAGCCATTGTCATGCTCTTCTTCGAATGAGTGTGGGTACATTTTGGGATCCTGCAGATTATCATATCAAATTGGGATAGCAAGCTCCTATGCACATTCTAGTCGAGCCTCTGGTCATTATTGGACACTAAGCTCACTAAGTCGACTGCCTTCCATCCCCAAACTGATGGCTAACAAAGGTTGTCAACGGGATGATAATGCACATACTACACATGTATAACTCGAGGCATCCAAAAACATGGGATGAGAGTTTACACTATGTTCAACACAGTTACAATAGATCTCTCCATAGCTCAATTGGCCACTACCCCTTTGAAGTAGGTTTGAGATTTCAATCATTGTCCCATTGATGTTGCAATGCCTCTTGCAACTACACACGCTAAATTTGCACATGTTCAATATGAAGTTGACAAAGCCATCAAGTTTATTGAACACATTCCACACGTCCACTAGTAGGTTCAACATATCTTAGATAAAGCCAATACTAAGTACAAACAATGTCATGATCAACATCGGTTGCCACATAAGTTTTAAGTAGGAGACAAGGTTTGGTTGCATTTATAGAATGAATACCTTGCAAGAGCCCATAAAAGGCTTCAACCACTCTGATACAGGCCTTACACCATCACCAAGATTGTGGGTGACAATGATTTTGAGGTAATTACCCCCCCCCCATTTTTTGGTTTGCGCCCACTATTTAATGTAGATTGCCTACAACTGTACTTTCCACCATTCTTGGACACATCATACATTGCCAAGCAGCTGAAACCAACATAACTCAACCCAGATTACATTGAACATGCCACAATTGATAAGATCATGGACACAAATTAAGAACACTCACGAACAATGGATCTAGCTGTATCGAGTTGCTAAAGCCAACCAACTCCTGCACCAAGGAAAGCGACTTACAAGGGACCAAGTTCAACAAAAGTTTCCCCATCTCATGGAGGCACTCACCACAATAGGGACCATTCCTTACTAAGGGGGGAGGACCAATCTAGGTGGATATTGGTGGCCACCTGCTTATTCCACTTGGATCCCGAACACTCATGTTTGTAATCGAAAGTTGTTGTTCTTGAATAAACCTTTCTAATAGGCTATCGTACGTGCCAAACAAAGATATTATGCCAAAGTTACGACCCCAAGAAGTTGATGTTCCAACTAACCCCATCGGGGCCCATAAGATTTTGGCGCTTCATCTCCTAGGGTTAGGTTTTTGGATTATTAGAGTTTCTCATTGTTTCTTCATGGTAAAAAGGCCTCATAGCCTCATTGTATTAGAGTTCAAAACGCATGTAGAAATTACATCTCTTCTTAGAGATAAGCTACCAATGCCCAGCTAGTTCACTTTCATTTTGCATGTAAACAATTCTCAATATTTTCTATTTATTCATTGAAGTTTAGATTCATTATATCTCTGTATTTTTGTTTAAGTCTGTATTTCATTTCGTTCCTTCATAAATCCAAATCAAGTATCATGGTTGTCTATACAGATACATCCATTTAGAAATGGAGTTCTTGGACTTCTTCTTGCTTGGCGCAACACACTGATATGCTAAAAAAATCAAGCAAAATTTAAACCCAAATAAGTGAGACTTTGGATATGTGAATTCGAAGTAGGGAAAAGGCACCCCAAACCATAGAATAATGGATAGAGCCAAGGTGGATTGACCCATGACAACCCATCAAAGACACAAGAAAAGAATAAAAATGGGAAGACAAATAAAGACATAGGAAAATTGTGTGAATTCCACAAGATACCATCTCATAACACAAATGAATGTTGATCCAGGTGGCTCCATACATGCTCAAATTCAAAAGCGGCTTCAGAAGAACTCAAAAATCAAAGTCCTCAGATTGAAGCGAAACTAGGACTAGATCATTGTGCTCGTCGCCCTGATTCCATTGGTGCAAATGACACTCAAATACGAGTTTGTATGCTAAAGTTATAGCTGCTCAAAGTTCGGGTCAAACTTGGCCAAGTGGCAGTCTTAACAAGGAAACAATTTGGTAGTGTCCTGACACACAAAAACCAGCCACCAGGACGGGAAAATTTGTTGCCTACTTAATTTCGCCAGTGACTCATAAAAACCAGTCGATTTTTTTTAATTAAATGGGGTGGCAGGAGGTTAAACCCCCTCACCCCACAACTCATTGAGTAGTTGCATTACATATATATGGTTCATTGGCTAATGCCCATACCAAAAACATTATACGTCAGGGCCGACGAGGGTTGAACCCGCTCAAACTAAGCGGTGGTGCTTGTTTCAGCAGCTGAGATTTGCATTTTTTGACCATCCCCGAAAGTGGAGGTATATTATGCAATTATGTCATGTTTTTCTTATGATTTGCTGAGATGATGTTTTTGTTGTTGAGATCCTTGATTACCATTATGTTGAGGGATACTTGTATGCCACATCTTGTGAGATTTTATTAGCTTGTCATGCTGAAGGAATTCCCATTTGAGTGAGAGTTCCTATAGGGAGAACGTCTCGTAGAGAGACATGCCACCTTGTTGAGGGAATTTTCCCATATGAGTGAGAGTTCCTGAGAACTTCTTGTGGGGAGACATGCCACTCTGGTTGAGGGTATTCATCCTTGTAATGACAAAGAGCATACCATGTACATCATCATAATTTGTAGCATTTAATGAAGCGACCTCCCCACCCTTAACACCAGGGCCCGGAGATGTAACCCACACTGGGTGAACTTCGTTATCAATGTGTTTGTGTCCTTTGATTTGATGATTGTCATTATGTTGCATCTTCTTTATAGTATGCACATGTGGCTTTTCAAGCTCTTTTTAATGCAATTCTACTAACATCACATAAGTAAAAGATCTTGGTTAATTCCGGTAGCTGAAGAGATCTGGATCAAGTTTGGTATCAGAGCAGTCTTCTCACTAATGTGAATTGCGAGTGTGAACGATTAAACGTGCAACAAGAAGGGAAATGGAGAACAATAGATATCTCTACGAGGACCTCCTCAAGATGGCACACATGGTGGACATAATGTATGTATATTATGAGGAAAAGATGGCAAGAGAGGAACAATAGGAAGAAAGAGCAGGGGACGATGCTCCACCTACCCCTTCGAGTGAACATTCATCTTCTTCATCATCTTCTCATGATTCGAATGAGGAGATCAATTAGAGCCTTCAAGCAGAGAATGCTGAATTTAGGAGACTTATATGAGAAGAAAAAGAGGATAAGAAAAGGTTGCAGCTTCGGTTGCGAGCCGCATAAGAGGCCTTTGAATAATTGAGGCACAACGAAGGTTTAGTGAAACCATCATCACCTTTTCAGAATCGACAACTGAGGTAAACAATGTTGATCATTCTTCAGTTTAATTTTCACATGACACTATTTTTGTTAGAAACATGGAGGTACCCATTTCAGGAACATGCATGAGACTCCTTACCAAGATGGGGTATAACGGAGGAGAACTTGGTGTTAATGGATAAGGGATGACTCAACCATTGTAGGTTGTATAGAGACCTTATTTTGCAGGTTTGGGATACACTGAAGGAGAGTTCTCCAAGGTATTAGAAGCTTCCAAGATATTGTCGAAGCCATAAGAGAAAGAGAATGATGGGAACACATCACCATCCTCACATGACAGTGCACATTGCAGAGGAAGAGCCAAGGAAAGCTCTCATCACCAGAATTGCACCAGAGACAGTCGAGAGAGGTATAAACAATATCAATATTCTAAAGTTAATTTTGATTACAAGCATGTTAATGATTGACATAAATCATGGCGTAGAAAAACATGTAGTTTTTTTGGTTTACATAACCATGTGGTTGCTGAGTGCTAGAAGAGAATGACAACAAGAAAGAGGATGAGGTGTGAAAGGCCTTCTCCACATCAAGAAAGGAAGAAGATAAATAAGGTCTCGAGGAAGAAGACTTTTTGCAGTCATTGTAACATAGGTGGACATCAAAGAGCCACATGTTGGGGGCTCTATCCAAAACAGTGTCTCAAGGACAAAGTGCCCATGCAGGAACCCGTTAGAAAAGTTTTTGAACAAGTGAATCTGCCACAGGGAGATGATCCATTCACTTTGATGAGTGAGAGATGGTTTTACTAAATTTGGTAGCTTATCATGGTTGCATTTTTAAAATCATGTGTTGCAATTTAAATTGTGAAAGTGATGATGTGTTTTCCATCACTTAGTGAAGCAACGATGATGTTTTGGTCTTTTATTGATAGCTAGGGTATTGATTTCTATTCTAATGTAAACTTGACCAAAGAGTGTGACTTATAAACTCATGGCAAGTATGTGGATGCTTGAGTCATGTTTGGTCATTGAACATGTAATTTGAAAATATGTACTACAGGTTTGCAGAGGATGCATGTGTCGGCCCATCACTTATGGCTCTGAAGAACAAGGGTGAAGGAGAAGGAAGTGGGACGTGTCAGGGCATTTGTGGTGCAGACAATATAACACAATAGTTGCAGATTATGTTCATGCTTTTGGAGGACCAAAATCTCCTCTGTGGGGAGGAATGATCTAGGTGGCTCCAGACATGCTTAGATTCAGTAGTGGCTTCAAAATAAGTCAAAAATAAAAGTCCTCAGATTGAAGCAAAACCAAGACCATATAGTAGCTCTTGTCACCCTGATTCCAATGGTGCATACGACACTCAAATTTGAGTCTATATGCTCAAGTTATGGCTAGTCAAAGTTCGGATCAAACTTGGCCAAGTGGTAGTCTTAACGAGGCAACAATTTGGCAACGTCCTGGTGCACGAAATCTAGCCAGTGGGATGGGCGAATTTGTTTCCTACTTAATTTCGGCAGTAACCTTTAAAAACTGGTCGATTTTTTATTTTTATTTTTATTTTTATTTATTTATTTATTTATTTTTTAAATTATGGTTTTATTAAAAAACAAAAGAATATAATTGGGGTGGCAGACTGCTACACCCGGCATCACATATGTATTAAATGGGGTGGAAGGAGGTCAAAACCCACTACCCCCAACTCATTGAACAATCGCATTACATATATATGGTTCATTGGCCAATAACCATACCCAAAACTTTATACGTCGAGGTTGACTGGGGTTTCAACCCGCCCGACCCATGTGGGCCGGCCCCCAAAATAATGTAACACCATCACAAAACGTGTTCAAATTGCAATATATGCTGCCACCATAATATGTAATCGCGCCTTCCATATGTGAATGCCTCCAATGGTGTTATAACCATTGAACATCGGTGCAAAAA
>APFE030594921.1:0-13002 GCA_000404065.3 Pinus taeda | reverse complement strand
TTTTGGTTTTATTAAAAAGCAAAAAAGAATATAATTGGGGTGGTAGACTGCCACACCCGACATCACATATGTATTAAATGGGGTGGAAGGAGGACAAACCCCACTACCCCCCAACTCGTTGAACAATCACATTACATATATATGGTTCATTGGCCAATAACCACACCCAAAACTTTATACGTCGAGGCTGACGGGGGTTGAACTCACCTGACCCATATGGGTCGGCCCCCAAAATAATGTAACGCCATCACAAAACATGTTCAAATTGCAATATATGCTGCCACCATAATATGTAACCGCGCCTTCCATATGTGAATGCCTCCAATGGTAATATAACCATCAGTGCTAAAAAAAAAAAAACACGCTTATTAATTGGGGGTCGGTGGGGTTGGAACCCCCAACCACCTATATCAAACTTAGGGCGTTCACTAATAGGCCAACGACCTCACCTTGTTAAGTCTGCCCAAAAAACTATACAAGAGTTCAATCACTCATTCAACCAGGGGCAGAGCATGGAGGTCCAAGCAAAACCCTGAGCAAGCAAAGAGTGCAAAACCTTGAGCGAGGAGAATCAAGAGATGACAAAAAGATTCCCATGGAGGATCAGAGATGCCAGTGTCAAAATTTCGTGCAGCGTCCCAGTGCACGAAATCTGGCCAGTGGGAGGGGCGAATTTGTTTCCTACTTAATTTCTGTAGTAACCTTTAAAAACTGGTCGATTTTTTTTTTTTAATTATGGTTTTATTAAAAAACAAAAAATAATACAATTGGGGTGACAGACTGCCACACCTAGCATCGCATATGTATTAAATGGGGTGGAAGGAGGTCAAACCCCACTACCCCCCAACTCATTGAACAATCACATTACATGTATATGGTTCATTGGCCAATAACCATACCCAAAACTTTATACGTCAAGGCTAACAGGGGTTGAACCCGCCCGACCCATGTGGGCTAGCCCCCAACGGGTGGCCCCAAAATAATGTAATGCCATCATAAAATGTGTTGAAATTGCAATATATGTTGCCACTGTAATATGTAACCGCGCCTTCCATATGTGAATGCCTCCAATGGTATTATAACACCGTCGCACAAAAAAAAAAAAAATAATAAAAAAAATAAAAAAAAAAAAAAAATTAAAATAAAATAAAATTACAATTTGGGGTCGGTGGGGTTGGAACCCCCAACCACCCATATCAAACTTAGCGTGTTCACTAATAGGCCAATGACCTCACCTTGTTAAGTCTGTCCAGAAAACTATACAAGAGTTCAATCACTCATTCGACCGGGGGCAGAGCATGGGGGTCCAAGCAGAACCGTGAGCAAGCAAAGGGTGCAAAACCTTGAGCGAGGAGAATCAAGAGATGACAAAAAGACACCCTTAGAGGACCAAAGATGCCAGTGTCAAAATTTGACAAGTTGATAGTCATTTTTGCATGTTTTCTTGCCAGGAGCCTAACCGTGCAGTCAAAATCTCCATCTAAACAACATAAATTCAGGGGTTCAACAACAAGGAATCTTTGGAGAATCTTGTGGAATCTAAAAGATTCCCTTGGAGGTTGATTTTTAACTGAGGCAGAATGGTGCCAACTTTATAGTCATTTTTCACAGAATTTCATAGAGAGCATAGTGGTGTGCTCAAAATCTTCATCCGAGCAACGAATTTTTCGGCCATCTTAAGGAAGGAACCTTTAGGGGAAACTTCAATATGCCCGAGGGTCCAGAATTTGACGAAGTTAGAAAGTGGAAAAGTTTATAGTCGTTTAACATGATTTTGCGCCATGAAGTCAGCGGTGGTGTCCGTTTCAGCAGCTGAGCTTTGCTTTTTTTTATCCATCCCCGAAAGTGGAGGTATATGGTGCAGTTATGTCATGATTTTCTTCTAATTTGCTAAGATGATGTTTTTGTTGTTGAGATCCCTAATTACCATTATGTTGAGGGATATTTGTATGCCACATCTTGTGAGATTTTATTAGATTCTCATGCTGAAGGAATGCCCATTTGAGTGAGAGTTTCTATAGGGAGAACGTCTCGTGGAGAGACATCCCACTCTTGTTGAGGGAATTTGCCCATATGAGTGAGCATTCCTGAGAACGATTCGTGGAGATAAATGACACTCTGGTTGAGGGTATTCATCCTTGTAATGACAAAGAACATACCATGTACATCATCATCATTTGCAACATTTAATGAAGCGACCTCCCCACTCTTGACACCAGGGCCCAGAGACGTAACCCACACTAGGTGAACTTTGTTATCAATGTGTTTATGTCCTTTGAGTTGATGATCGTCATTATGTTTCATCTTCTTTACAATTTGCACATGTGGCTTTTCATAGTCTTTTCCATGCAATTCTACTAACATCACATAAGTAAAAGATCTTGGTTAATTCCGGTAGCTGAAGAGATTTGGATCAACTGTCACGCAAAATATTCATTGGTGGTCGATATGAAAGCTTAATACTTAGATGTAGGTTCTGAATTTGAACTAGATTGTGACAAGGGGAAAATAATCATCGATACAGAACGTAGTGCCACCATTGCTACCACCAAGGTGCAACAAAGTGAGCCTAAAGATACGAAGGAAAGTGAGAATCTCTTCCTCTCACAAAATGTGAGTGAAAGGGTCTTTGTTGTGTTTTATTGTCGATAGTTATAGTCAAAAGAAACTCATATTAGTAGAGGTCGTTAAATAGTTGGGCCTATCAAGAAAACCACATTCGTAGCCATACACCATCGGGTCTATGACTAATCACACACATAAACAAACTATAAACCCTGGAATTGCAAGCACTTTGCACAACATAAATATTCAATAATGAATCAATTAAGTACATAGATATTTGAGCATAAAGCTCGATTAATTTATTCGTGCATCAATAAAAGAATCATTGGCCTCTCGTGCTAGGGATGATAGCCCTCGATCAATAGTACAACTAGTATACATAGTATACAAAACTAGGGCTTGCGATATGCTTCTTCAAATATGCAATTTGCTAAAAAAGACTAGAACAAAAACACACATGACTTACTCGTTGATACAACCATTTTATAAGTATTAGCCTTGTTTTTTCTCAATTATCTTGACACGTGGATTTACTTTGCCACCACCACATAGTGATCTAACTCCTTCCATATCTTTGTCATTTACTGCTGTGCACAACAAGTAAAAGACTTCATACTTCTTATATGGATCAAGTCCACAATATAGGCTACTCACAGTAAGTTTTGTCCTTCTAACTTACTGCATAACTAGCCATCAAACAAATCTACTACTCACAATCTATTAGTCCTTCAACTATACTATACATCAACCCTTATAACATGATGTTCATAATTTCAATTGTGAACAGACTTCACAATCAATGCTTACCCCTCTTCCCAACATAGAATAGTAGCCTCCTATAGACTTCTTCACCTTTTGTTAATTGTTACAAACCCTCACAAGGATTCACTACTACTAACTGAGTGATCTGATCCATTCTGAGGCCATTAAACCTTACTATCTTTAATGTGAGGCACTCTTAGCCTCCTCCTTTACCAGATCTTAGGCCCTTTTATACCTGTCATGACATAACATTGGTATTAGTCTCTTTCTCAGGGTTGTATCCCTTCTTCTTGAATAGATATGACTTTTAGCTACTCTACTTTTGACTCAACCTGCTCAACAATCCACAGAAAAATCATATGGCCTCTTCTAGTGATGTTTGTGTCCTCAAAACTATTCCAGATCGACTCGTTAAAGGCATACTCTATTCACACATGGAGAGATGTTATTATTTTACTTCGACAAGCTTCCTTAACCAATCCGCACAGGTTTGTGGCCTAAATCTCCTAGTTAGAGGTAGCCCTAACATACTCGACCAACCTCTCTTAGCTCCTACGGTTCCTATAAGATCTTTGTTCCTACTTTTCCATCAGTGGGTAGGCTTCTTTAGGCTACAACCATTATTATTTATGCCTACGACCCACCCCATGACCCATGACCCTCTTTTCCTATCCTAGACCAACCTCCAAATGGACCTCAATCCTCTTATTTTCTTAGGAAGATCACATCGCTCCTTTGTAACCACCCCTCCCACATTTACTAATTTCACTGGCCTACCATGGTAAAAATGAGATGAAGAGTTACTATGAAATGACTAACCTCCGAGCTCTAGTTAAGGAAGTAGGGCCTACAATGACCACCAAATAACAACTCACAACATTCCTCAGGGCTACAGGTCACTAAGGGGCGAAAGGACCACTCCTCAGGGCTACAGGTCACTAAGGGGCGAAAGGACCACCCCAGGTGACCAAACGCTGAGATGGGGTTGATTTTCTCACAACTTAACCCCCAACTACATGCATGACAAGGCCTGGGTGTAGTTGAAGGCCTCCAACTGCACACACAACACTACCTGGTTGTGGTCGTGACCCAAATTGTCCATTTTAGAGTGTGTGGTCCCAAATTCTGAGCCACCATTCCAGATTAGACTCCAAACCACTGCCCAAAACTCAGTGAGACTTTCCAAAATTATAAATAACATCAGGACTAATCCATTCATACAAAAATTGATCAAGGACTTGACTAAACCAGGCCTAACCATGAAAACCATGTCATCTAACATATGGTGAATAATTAATCTACAAGTCATGAATGCATATATGAACACAGGGGTATGAAAATTATCTAAGAATCACCAATAAGGTCTAATTCCCTCTCATAATAGCTACAATAACATTTGTTAACTCATGCATTCATTAACCATTCATCAAACAATTAAAACATATCAAGATCCATAACTAGAACTTATTATGGAACCATGCTTATAACCAACATATAACTAGAATAATAACCATGATATAACAACCATCAAAGCTACATAATGTCAAGTACTAGTAGTCATAAGATACAATAGGAAAAGAGCTCTTATTAACATATGCAAAAACTAACCAATTCAGGTACTTCTATGTACCACTCGGCCATAGCTTGGGTTGAACCAAATCTCTCGTTCAGCCAATCACTCCTGCGCCATATTCCAGGCATGAATGTGGGATCTCATGGAATAAACCAAGACAAGCCAAACTAGGGCTTCCAGAGGCCAAACCACCTCAACCCTCAACTAGTGATTCCACCTCATGGTCGGACATCACTAAAACCAACTAGATCAATCTCTACACAAGCTATCCAAGGCTCGAAGAACTAGTAACTCGGTCCACAACCTTATAGGGCTCCAGAGCATTTGTCTAACTTGGCTCCAGGACTAGTAGCTGAACCTATCAAGGGCTCTACAGAATTTGTCCAACCTAGGATCCAGGACTAGTAACTCAACCCAAACTATTGTAGGGCTTCCAAAGCGTTTGTTCCAATTCACAACCATAAGGAATTATGAGCACCAACCAGAAACAATCAAGTGGACAAACCCACAACACCATGGAAATCCATGTAATGGCAAGGCAAGGCTAAAATCACTGTCAATCTAAGTAATCCTCCATGCCAATGACAACTCATAGCCAAATAATCACATGATATACCATGCATCCATAAATAAACAAGGAGATCATACATGCAACTTGTTACCTGGAAATAAATTCGGTTGTAGTTGCTGATCCTGCTGTCCCCTTGTGATTTCCTGCATTCCCTTGCCTTCTTTCTCCAAATCCAATGTATGGAAAAGTGCTCCAAGAATTCTCTAAGAAACTCTAAGTGTGCAAGAGCATGAGAGAGTGAGAGAATAGAAGAGAACTTCAAGTTAAAACTGACAAAAGCTAAACCAACAATAAGCTGCGAAATGATCCTCAAAATCCTTTTTATCATTGAGACCTCTATTTTCTTCATTTTCCTTCAATTTTCCTCACATGCAAATCTGTGACATTTCGTCTCCCTTTTCTCTTATTTTCCTTTATTTTCATAAATAAATGCTAATTAATGCCACTTTTCCTTTGCCAATGCTTTTTCTAATTTCCATAGCTATAAATTAATTACCAGTGATATCCATCACTTTGTTTTTTCCAACATTCAACTTGGAATATGTGTCCCATGACCTTGGTCTTATTTTATTTACATGGAAAATAAAACAGGGGTTGTTACAAACCCCTCCCCCCTGGGGGAACACTGTTCTCGGTGTTCAATGACACCTATAACCCAGCAAAACACATTCTTCCCATGGAGCTTTATAACACAACTCGATACTACATTTACATCATATTATACTACCAAAGACATAACCAACATATCATGAACACCATACCCCTTATTGGAGCTTTATAACACAACTCAATGCGGTATTTGCATGCATATGCATATATAGACATAACAAAAAAAAACATCAAAACATATATCAAATTACATAAGCTTAACCAGCGAATAGAAGGATACATAGCCCGCATATGATTAACCATCTTCCATGTAGCTTTACCAGGCCCAAAATGCTTCCGCTGCACTTTAACTTGTTTGATTGCTTGATTATGGAGCATGAGCATCTTTCACTACAAAATTCGCCAAGGTTCCGTATGGAATTCTCTTTCTGGTTCCACATGCAAAGCAGACTAGTTAATCACATGATCAACATATTTTGCATACTTCTTAAGCAATGACACATGGAAAACATCATGGACTTTCGCTGTCAGAGGCAGTGCAATTCTATAGTCCACTGGTCCAATCCAGTCAAGGATCTCAAAAGATCTGCAATATTGAGATGTCAAATTAGCACATGATCTAATACTCAAGGAGATCCCCTTGGGATTAATGCACAAGTACACATGTTCCCTGGCCTAAAACTCCTTAAATACCTTGTGTTGATCTACATAGCTCTTCTTCCTATCCTATGTTGATTTTATATTCTTCTTTATAACCTGCATTTCTTATTCCATCTTTGCCAACATATCCGGTCCAATCAATACCCTGTTCACTAGATCACTCCAATTGGTTGGAGTATTACAAATCCGCCCATAAAGTGCCTCGAACAAACTCATCTTCAAAGATTCCTAACACCCATTATTGTACACAAACTCTACTAGTGGAAGATACTCTTCCCACTTTTGCTATCGATGCATAACATACGTTCTCAACATGTCCTCAAGGATCCTATTACCCCTCTCTGTCTGTCCACCTATCTGCAGATGATAAGTTGCACTGAAGGCCAACTCTGCCCCCAAACCTGCAAACAACTCCTTCCAAAACCTAGAAGTGAACTTGTCATCTCTGTTTGACACAATATTCCTAGGAATTCCATGCAATCTCACTATCTCCCTGATGAAGACCTGAGCTACATCTCTAGTTGAATTCGTAGACTTCACTGGAATGAAGTGAGCTACCTTAGTCAACCTATCAATAACAACCATAATAGATTAATGTTTTCTAGATGTCCTCGACAAACTTGTAATGAAGTCAATGGAAATGACTTCCCATTTCCACTCTGGAATCAAAATTGACTGCAGTAAACCACGTGGATGCTTACACTATGCTTCTACCCGTTGATAATCCAAACACCTTACAACAAGATCATCCACCTCTTGCTTCAAGTTCAGCCAATGGTAGAACTTCTTAACCATTATTAATGTCTTTTGATAGCCAAGGTGACCTAAATATGGCTTAACATGAAATTGCCTCAAGACAAGCTTCTTGAGCTCACTGTTGTCCGACACATAGATCATATGCCTAAATCTCACCAAACTATCTAATGTGAGATGATAATCTACATCTTGTTCACCTGTAACTTATTGTTGATACCTATCATCATGTTGTCCCGCCTGCAAGATCTGATCCTATAAATCTATCCCATATGAAATCATAATTTTTATGTGATTTACGTGCACTCTTCTGCTAAGAGCATCTGCAACCTTGTTCTCCTTACCCTTAATGTACCTGATCTCAAAGTCAAACTCATTGAGCATGGAAAACCACCTAGTTTGCCTAGCATTCAGATTAGGTTGGTTAGACAAATATCTCAGCCCACTGTGATCACTCATCAACACAAACCCCCTGCCAAGAAGATAGTGTCTCCACATCTTCAATGCATGAATGATTTATTTCAACACAAGGTCATGCGTCAGGTAGTCCTGCTCGTTCTTATTCAATTTATTAGACTCATAGCATACTACCTATCCTTCCTACATCATGACTCCACAAAGTCCTGCCTTGCAAGAATCTGTACATACTACAAAATCTTTGTCTAGATCTACAATATTTAGAATTGGAGCATTTGTAAACAACTGTTTCAGTTGCTCAAAACTAGCTACACATTCCTCTACCCATTAAATTTTCTTCCCTTTTTGCTACAAGGATGTAATAGGATAGGCAATCCTTAAGAAGTTTCTGATGAAATACCTGTAGTAATCTGCTAGTCCCATGAATGATCTGAGCTCATCCACATTCCTAGGAGTTTCCCACTCCATGAAAGCTTTGATATTTTATGGGTCCACTACTATACCTTCCTTGGAAACCACATGCCCCAATTAGTGAACTTTCATTTGAAAGAAACTGCATTTACTAAGTTTGGCATACAACTATTGCTTTCTTAGCAATCTTAACACTGTTGCTAGATGTTCTGCATGCTCTTTCTCACTCTTAGAATATATCAATATGTCATCAATGAATACAATAAAAAACTTTTCAAGATAAGGACCCAACACACTATTCATCAAACACATGAAATTAGTTGGAGCATCAGTCAAACCAAAAGGAACCACAACAAAGTCATAATGCCCATACTTCGTCAAGAAAGCAATCTCATAGATTTCCTCTTCTTTACTGCATCTATGATGATATACTGATCTCAAATCAATCTTCGAGAACACTGCTACTCCCTTCAACTGATCAATCAAGTCATCAATCCATGACAATAATCGTCACCTTGTTCAACTGCTTGTAATCAATACATAAGTTGAGAGTACCATCCTTCTTCTTCACAAACAATAATTGTGCACCCTATGGCAACACACTTGGCCTAATGTATTCCTTGTCAAGCATTTCCTTTAATTGCAACTTCAGCTCCTCCAACTTTGGAGTGCTCATCCTGTACTGTACCTTTGATATTGGCACTAGTCCCAAAATCAACTCAATAGAAATGTACACTTCCCTATGAGGCGGTAACCATGAAATCTCTGCTGGAAACACATCCTGAAACTGTTGCAAAACCGGATACCTCTACAAGACTTCTGCATCCTCAATGTCCTTTCCTTTATCACTAGAAATATGAACTGCAAACAATACACATCCTTTCTTTCTACTATGCTTTTCCTGAATAGTTGTAACCATTCTCACTGATGTAGGCTTCTGCAACATTCTCTTCTCTCCGTCATCATCCAAGCACTCAATAGCCTTATCATAGCAATCACCTTAGTCCTGTGAATGTACCACCAATCCATACCCAACAACAAATTGTATGATCCCAACGAAAGTACATTTAGATGTGCTGATGTAGACATACCGTTCAACTCAAATGCATAATATCTTACCCAATGATGAACTCTTTTCTTAGTACCTGTACCCAACTACACCAACAAAGACTTTGCATGCACTTATTTTTCAACCAACACTTATCCACCAAGTTAGGACTGATAACTATAGTTAGATCCATGGTCAATCAAAATAGAAACAACTTGATCACAAAGCTTACCTTCCATCTCGATAATACATGCCTAATGATTAGCTTTCCTATTATCCAATGATGGATAAATCCGAGGAATACTCCGTACAACATCCCCAACTATCTGTGCCTCCTAAGAATTATGAATCTGCAGTGTTCGACCCTGACGCCGTGGATACTCTCTCCTGCGATGATCCTTGCCACAAGTCAAACACTGTAAAGGCTTCCTACCATCACCCTTGTTTTGCTCCTCTGTCTACTACATTGAACTTCTTATACGGTGCTGCATTCTCCTTGTCATCTATATCCTGAGGTTTTCCTCTCTTCTTAGCCAATTTCCCTTACTCTTATCATTAGATTTCCAATCCTGCTTAGACTCAAATGTACGCTTTGATTGCTCGTAACAATGCTTCAACTTTCTGATGGCTTCCTCCAATGATCTAGGCTCATCAAACTCAATCCTATCTTTGAATGATATCAACAACCCACTGATGAATTATTGAATCTGTTCTTTCTCCTCCTTAAGATAAATTACACACATCAATAAATCCAAGAATATGCTAGTATACTCCTCATCGACCATAGATCCCATCTTCAACTCATAGAACTCCTTTGCTCTATCATCATAGTATCATTCAGACATATACTTCTTCTTGAAAAGTCTCTCAAACTAACTCTAATTCAGCTCCTCTTCTCGAATGCCTCTGACATTCTTCACATCTTCCCATCAAATATCTACTTTTCCTTTAAGACTGAAAGTAGCTATGTTGGATTTCATATTGTCTGAGTAATCATGCAATCTGAAAAACCTGTTCATCCCAAGAAACTAGGCTTCTGCATCTTGTGACTTCATTTCTCCATCAAATGTTGGAGGCTTTGTTTTCTTGAACTCCTCTGGAAAGTACTGCTTCTCACTCCTCCTATATGGATGGTGATGATGATGATGATGTTGTCTCTCTAAACCAGAACTAGAATATAACCCACTGTCATTACCCATCATGTCAAGTGTATCCAAGAACATACCATCTCTGACTATATCATCCCTGTCAAACTTGTATCCTGATTGACACCTGATTCCATATGCCCCATTGAGCCTTTCCTCCTATCCATGATTGATCCTATGTGGTCCCTGTCTCTGCAAACCTGATAGACTTTGAAGGATGATTGCATTAACATCTGCTTGCTTTTCCTGTGCTCTGGAAAGTCTTTCATGTGGCTGAATGATCTTGTCATTATCTACCTTACAACTTCTGATCTCTTCTTTCAAACTTACCAATGTATTTGCTATGTCAGGGGAGTACTCATAACCATGTTGTTTATCATATCTATAGGGAGAATCACATGAACTATAGTCCACCATTTTACTTGTCATATTTATCCTCTACTTCCTACAAACATACCATGTCAGATAAACAAATATAAAAATAATCAACATACCTCAGTGAAGTTCAGGGGAGGCTATCTCGTCTACAAAATCTCCAGATTAGCATGATACATGTATATACAAAATCATATCAATATATAGACATAATTCACATTGACACCAACTACTACAATGACCATCACAATTCATGCTTAGCGAACACATAAACAACTAACATGCATGCATGACAAACATAGTATGCTCATCCAGTCCAAGTGTTGAACTTGGGAGCTCTGATACCAATATGTGGTATCAGATATCACCCAAGGAGAACGAAAACTAGTTTGATACCAATTTGTAACCACAACACCCACATTTACCCAATTTCATCGACCTACCAGGGTAAACATGACGTGAAGATTTACTATGACATAACCGAACCTCCTAGCTCCAGTTAAGGAAGTGGGGCCTACAATGACCACCAACTAACAACTCATAAGATTCCGCAGGGTTATAGGACACTAAGGGGCCAAAGGACCACTCCTGGTCACCAAAAATTGAGTTGGGGTTGCTTTTCTCACAACTTCACCCCAACCGCATGCATGACAACTCCTGGGTGTGGTTGAAGGCCTCCAACCACACACACAACATTGCCTAGGTGTGGTTGTGACCCAAATTGTCCATCTCAGAGGGTGCGGTCTCGGATTCTGAGCTACCATTTCATGTGAGCTTCTAGACCACTACCCAAAACTCAGTGAGACTTTCCATAATGATAAATAACATAAGGACTAAGCCATTCATACAAAACTTGATCAAACTTGACCTAATTAGGCCTAACCATGACAATCATTTCGTCAAACATATGGTGAACAAGTAATCTAAAGGTCATGAATGCATATCTAAACATAGGGGTCTGAAACTTATCTAAGAATCACCAAGAAGGTCTAATTACCTCTCATAATAGCTACAATGAAATTTGTTAGCTCATGCATTCATTGACCATTCATCAACTAATCAAAACATATCAAGAGCCATAGCTAGAACCTATTATGGAACCATTCTTATGACTAGCATATAACTAGATAAATAACCATGATATATAACCATTAAAGCCATGCAATATCAAGTAATAGTACTCATAAAATATAATAGGAAAAGAGCTCTTATTAACATATGGAAAATCCAACCAAGTCAGGAACTTCCGTGTACCACCCGACCATAGATTGCGCTGAATCAAATCTCTCTTTCAGCCAATCACCCCCGCACCATATTCCAAGCATGAATTTGGGATCTCATGGAATAAACCAAGACAAACCAAACTAGGGCTTCTAGAGGCAAAACCACCTCAACCCTCAGCTAGTGATTCCACCTCACAGTTAGAAATCACTAAAACCAACCAGATCGATCCCTACCTAAGCTGCCCAGGGCTCGAAGAACTAGTAACTCAACCCACAACCTTCCAGGGCTCTAGAGCTTTTGTCTAACCCGACTCCAAGACTAGTAAATCAACCCACCAAGGGTTCCAGAGCATTTGTACAAACTAGGCTCCAGGACTAGTAACTCAACCCAAGATGTTCCAGGGCTTCCAGAGTGCTTCTTCCAACCCAAAACCATAAGGAATTATGAGGACCAACCAGAAAAAATCAAGTGGAAAAATGCAAAACACCATGGAAATGCTATAAATTTCAAAGCAAGGATAAAATCACTGTCAATCTAGGCAATCCTCCATGCCGATGACAACTCATAACCAAATAATCACATGCATATACAATGCATCCATAAATCAATAAGGAGATAGTACATGCAACCTGTTACCTACAAAGAAATCCAGTTCTCATCGTTGATCCCGTTGTCCCCTTTTGCTTTCCTGCTTTCCCTTGCCTTCTTTCTCCAAGTCTGATATATGCCAAAGTGCTACAATAATGCTCCAAGAAACTCTAAGTGTGCAAGAGTATGAGAGAGTGAGAGAATAGAAGGGAGCTCCAAGCTAAAACTGGTAAAAGCTAGCCTAGTAAAAACTATGAACTAATCCTCAGAAGCCGTTTTATCATTGAGGCCTCTATTTTCT
>APFE030594920.1:7575-64457 GCA_000404065.3 Pinus taeda | reverse complement strand
TCTTCTCCCAAGTAAATGTGAGGGTACATGGGGGAATGTGAAATGTAATTACATGGAGAGGACCATGTCTTCTCTTTAATAAATGTGAGGGTACATTGGATAATGTGAAATGAATACATTCATTTTGAAATAATGGAAGGAGACCAAATTCTACCCAATATTCAATTTGAGAAGGTAAGTGGAGAATTTAAATAATGGAAATCATGAATTTTATATTAGACCTATATTTCTCAATATTTTTAGATAATGTAAACATTAACAAAATTTGTAGGATAAGATTTAAGTGGGGCATTACACCTTAATTGTAGCACAATTTACTATTTTTGGAAATTTTTCGGGTCCAGAACTTCCGGAGCCGTTTTGAGGCCCTAAACTAAGTTTTTTAGGAAAACATGGACCAACATGGCTCGTTGACTAATATTTTCCACTCTAAAGTTTTATTCCTCGAATAGATCTTTCTAACGAGGTATTATGTGCTTCAAACATAGATCGTATGCCAAAGTTATGACCTTGAGAATTTGATGTACCAATTTACCCAAACGAGGCCCATAGTTTGATGCTTCATCTCCTATGGTTAGGGTTTTGGATGTTTAGAGTTTTCCATTGTTTCTCAATAATAAATAGACCTTTGGGCCTCATTGTAACATAGTTCAGAGGCATGTAGCCGCCACATCTCTTCTTAGAGATGAGCTACCATCACCTGAGCTAGTTTATTCTCATTTTGTATGTAAGCTTATTTTAGTTCTTTGATATTAATGAAATGAAGTTTTATTTCTACTACATCTCTGTGTTTATGGTTATATTTGTAATTTTTTGCATTCTTGTTTAAATCTGGATCAGTGGTATCATAGCGGTATTCTCTCTCTCTGTTTTTCTTTGCATGTCCCCAACGAAGTCGGGATATAAGGAGTTAGGGCTGGAACTGGTCGAACCTTTGCAAGACCAGCCTCGCAAATCCCGATGGCCTCCCATGGGGGAAGAAAATAAAGACAAGGGGGCAAGAGATTCAAAATCTTGCTCAAAGAAGCCCTCGAGCGATAAAGGAACAATGATGGACAACTTTTCCTAAATCCTTCAGCGCTACCCAGGGTTGACGCATCTATTTCCAGCAGCTACTTTGGAAGTGCCACACCCTTTAAGTACAAGTTAACTTTGAAATTCCCATATTTGAGGGTCAAATAGATGCGGATGCTGTAGATAAATGGTTAAATATTCAAGAAGGATATTTTTTTGTTCATGATTTTTCCAGCTGGGAAAATATTACTTTTGCACTTCTCAAAGCCGCCCCCCACATCAAGAACTGGTGGGAAGCCTACTGTGAGAAGAAGGATGAGAGGGAACCCTCACTATTTTCAGCCACACCCACTTGGAATTCGTTCCAGGATTCCATCAGGAAGCAGTACTACCCTGTCAGGAACTATGAGGATAAATACATAAAGTTGACCACACTGTGGTAGAGAAGGGACTAAGACATGCCGGAGTTTACCAATAGTTTTCATACCCTTCGCACGAAGTTGGGTATCAAGGATTCCGAGCAACATTTGTTACTCAAATACCACAACTACATACATAGGTACATCCAAGATGAGATGGAGTTCCTAGGCATCTCCTCGCTCGGCATGGTGTACTGATATGCTGTCAAGATCGAGTAGAAGCTTAAATAGAAAAAGGGAGACTTCGGATCTGAGAATATGAAGCAATGGAAAGGCGCCCCCAAACCGCAGAACCAAGGACAAAGCCAAGGTGGGGTGACCTAAGACAACCAGTTGAAGCCACAAGAAAAGAGCAATACCACGAAGTCAAAGAGGGACACAAGAAAGTGGTGCGAGTTTCGTATGAGCCCCACTCACAACACAAGTGAGTGTCAGGCCAACCATTCGTTGGTGGTTGAGTTGAAGTCTTCAGAATCATACGCATGTTCTGAATATAAGTCAAAATCCAACAAGAGGAATGAAAAAGGGAAGCAGGTTATTTATGTGGAGTTTCCTTTCCGTCCATTTCAGACTCTCTAAAAATGAAAACGACCGAGTTATCTTTGTCGTTAAACTCGTTAAAACTAAATAGCGACAAACTTGTCCAAATGGACGAGAACGAGTTTCACTGTCGCTAGGTTCGTTAAAATATAGCGACAAGTTCGCCCGAAGGGAGAATTATAGAACAAGCATATGTTATCCTCCTCAAGCTTGACAAAAATAAAGAGGTACTGGTCAGCAATGACTGGGGAAAATTGAGAAGAAAACTTGAAAAAACTTTATTGGTAGCAAGTCGCTCTTAAACATGACACTTTCTCTCCGCATCCGAGTCCGGTTGGTTGTTCCGTTCACTGGTCATATCACCATTGGTCCATCACACCATCCATCTTTGGGGTTAACGCTACCAATCCATCACTCAGAGAATTCACCTGTGTCTCACCCGTTGCAATACATTCACGGTCCATTCTTTCATGACCGCCACCCTGAACCCTGTATCATCAAATTGTTTTCACCTCCAAAATCATTTGCTTCGTTCCATGTCATAGATGTGGGATTCATTAAGGCCCTCCTACGACGGGTCACTTCTTGTCGACATCAGCTCATTATCCAAGAAGTTGACTTAGGAACAACCCTTTCAGTACTTTGAAGCTTGCATGCCTCAATGGCAAGTTTCTCACTTTCGGCAATAGGTTTACATTAATGGCCTTCGACCGAGAGATTTTGCGTGGTGTTCGATGCCAAGTCCTTTTTCACACCGCGTGAATTGTACTATAGTACCTTGAGGGTCATTGTCATTATTGGTGATTCCTCTCGTGCCTGTTAATAACTTACATTATTGGCTGGTAATCAGGCGATGTCTTTCCATGTTCGACTCCAGAACATTTTTTCACATGGATCGACTTGTACTCCGAGTGAAGATTGAACAAATTTTGAAGACCCCAGATCTAGTTTCATCCATACGGGTTGCGATTTATACAGGAATATAAAGACATCAAATGTACATCATTGCCAAACAAATGATCATCCAAATCAAAGGATGATGAGTCTGAATCATCAGTCTGCTACACAGAGTCTGTCCTATGTACATGAAAATGAATTTATAAAGCTGAGCATGGGAATGCCCGCCTCAGCTAGATCATGAAAAATATTATTGTATTGTATCTTATTACAGTTCACCTCCCAGCTCAAAAAAACTTCGGATCCTCATGATAAAGCATTTCACCCAACATCGAAAGATTAACGACCTCATGCTTTAGGGGGCAACTGTTATAGAAATTTTTGGGCACTGCAACCCCAATCATAAATGTCCATAAACTAAGGGCTCCTAAGTCCCTAAAAGTGTTGCTTCCCTACCTAAAGGAACAAGGTCAGCTGATTACATCATCTCCCAGAAGTTCTCCACTAAAAACTGCTCAGAAATGGTCAAAATTGGACCATACTGAATACCCAGTGCAGAGGGTGCGATGCATATCACCTTCCCAGTGTAAAGGGTGTGATGCATACTGGATGGCCCCTCTGTAGGGTGAGATGGGTGAGAATGGACAAATGGCAGAGACAGTTTGCGAGATGGAAGATCATAGAATCTTCCAGAAGCTTCCCCTCTGACACTTGCCTCTATGTTTTTGACCAGGGATGAGTAAGAGATCATCAGTCTCCAAGTGAAATCAAGAACTATCAAAGAGAGGACACTAATAAAAACCCCAGAATATGACTCACCCGACTACAATCATCTATATATGGATCCCTCATCACAGAGATCCAGAGGCTGGAATCTTGTATCTTGTAGAGAAGTGTTGTTGGTTTTCTAGTGAAATTTCATACTATTGGGTGATCTAAGCTTTACTTGAGGTGAAGAAGGGCTTTCTTGCTGGAGGATGATGCTGGGCTAGAACAATTGGTTGTAATCCTCTTGCTATTCTTGATATTAATAAAGTTATTCAAGTTTTCCTCCACATTCTTGTATATTTGATTGTATATGCGTTTGTGTGGTTAATACATATCTGGTCCTGTGTTATTTATGAATATAGATCTCTGTTCTTCGATAGTATTATGCTGCTTTGATTCCACAGGTGCTCTTTGAAGCTCGACAGACGAAGAAGAAGCGACAAAGATCTATCAGGAAGGAGAGGAATCAAGCAAGGAACCAAGCGCAAGACTAAGGTTGGTGTCCTTTGTTCCATTCTTATCTATTTTTCATAAAGGAAAGCGAAAGTAGTCTTTACTTGTTTGTTTCTAAGATAGCTACCAGTCTTATTGGGAATAGCAGCTCCGAGTGGACACTATTCCCGGTAACAAAGTAATCCTCTGACCCTTTGTTTCTCTGCAACAATCTTAAACAAGAAAAGTTCAAGTGTCCAAATCAAAAGTGTTGTTAGGATATTCCGACACATAGGAAATAGTTAAGTATAACTTGGTCTAGTGTAGAGTTAGGTAAAGTGTGTTTCTTTACTACGTACATTTTTAACTTACAATCCAACGGTCACAATATGTTCTAGACATGAAGTGATCTGACAGTTCATTCTCTCCTTGGTATTACCAACACTTGATCCGTGGCTTAACACCCGATTGGTCCATGATCTCTATTTAAAGAGCATGGAGGTTCATTTGCAGGGTGACCGTTCATAAGAGAATCTTATGTAAATTTTATTTATTTTATTAATAAATTTTCTGAAGTGGCTGCATTGCCTCAGGCCGTAGACTGTTTCCCTCTTTGAGGGTTTTAACTATGTCAAGAACACTGGTGTATTGATCCGTGATCTATTTGTGAGCAGTGTCCTTTGGTGTTCTGTCTGAGGAATCTACCTTGTAAATTCCTACATGGTATCAGAGCTAATTGAGGGTCGCATCCGTTGGTGATCCAAATCTGAAGCCGGTACAACTACATCCGACTATCGTTTCCTAGATCTATTGTTTTTTACTGCTTTCAGGCCGAGAGAATTGCTCTATTGTGTTAGGACCATATGTTCTAGTGAGGAACCTCTTTTGTTTCAAGAAAAAAGGTTTCTAGTAGCCCTAGCTACGTCATTTTTAAGATCTGGAGGTATACAGTCTTTATTTGCAGTTTTAGTTATTCATCTCTTTGTTTATTTCGGTTTATTTAGCTCTCTTTTTTTATTATCGGATCTATACCTTTCATTTCTGTGTATTTTCTTTTCCCTACGACTCTGTGCAATCTGGGCAAATTAGAAACGGAAAGGAAGAATTTTTTTCATGTGTATGCTCTTTTCCGCCACGCCTTAGTGTGATCTTGGAAAACCAGAAACATTGAAAAAAATATATAGTTTCTGGAAAAAGCTAACTTCAAGCCATAAGATTTGTTTTTTTGCATGTCCGTGTTGGTTTGTGTGATTTTTTTGTTTTATAGGAAAAATAGCTTTTTTAAGGAAGCATAAGAAGCCCCTTCCTCTTTTCCAAAAATTACTAACCTTTTAAACTAGCCCACTTGGTCCAAGGTTACTTTATGAGAATAGAGGTCTTGGGTTCAAGTCATTCTTTTTGTTGAGTTATTTATTCAAAAGGCACATGTAACTTATGTTTTAAAGTTATTTTATGTAAAAGTTTTTTCATCCATTATAAAAGTTGAGTCGCTTATAATTCTAAAGTCTCTTTATCTTTTATCTAAGTTACAATTTAGTGAGTAGCTCATAAAATACCATTGTGAAAGTGACTTTCACTTATTTATAAAAGTGGGTCATATAAAATCTTTTTTTAAAGTGAGCTTATTAGATTAAGTTTGGAAAGGGAGGGAGGGGAGGAGGATTTTTTTTTAAATATAACATTATCATTCACTTCCGCACATTCACGTACTTCGTCGGCATCTTCAACATCTTTTCTTCAAAAAGCCATAACTTCTTCATCCGAAAGCCATTTTTTTTAATCATCCTAATTTTTCGAGATCTTTCCATTGGAACACTTAGTTTCAGCATCTATAGCTTTATTTTCTGTTAAAAAGGAAAGTCCATGCCAAGTTATTCTTCACAGCACCAACTACTTCCAATGGTGGTCCTACATTGTGGATTTACTTAGAAGTAAAGGTCTTTACAGAATAGCCTCGGGCCAAGAAACTAAACCTAAAGGTGAAGATAAGGCAGCCAAATGGGAAAATAGGCAAGATCAAACACGTGGGTTGATAGGGATGTCTATTTCTCCAAACCTTAGATTCCATATCGTAGAACTTGATTCCCCTAATGAAGAAATGAAACAGCTTACTAAAGTTTTTGGAATTAAAAATGAAATTAGAGCCCATCAACTCGAAAATGAGTTGCTTACGTTGGACCCCAATAATTTTTCTTCCATTGAAGGATTTTTGTCGAAGTTCAAGACCCTTAGACTTCTCTTGGAAGGTGTTAAGGTTAAGAAAGAAGATGGTAACCTTATCTATTAAATTCTTACTAAGTTGAGACCAGCCTACTCTGTGTTTCTTTCCACCTTCCATTCTACTAGAGAAGCCTTTATTTCTGAAGGACAAGACTACAAGTCCCCCTATTTTGAGGCCTTTTGTGATTCTTTAATAAGAGAAAAAGAAAAACTCTTACATCTTGGTCTTCTTAATCTTGGAAACTCTTCTAAGAAAGCCTTAGCTACCCATCAACAACCAAATTCAAATAATCCTAAGAAGCAGTATCCTAAAAAGAATGTTCCTAAACCAAACAAGGGTCCTAAGCAATTTCAGTCTCAAAATGAAAAATCATTTCAACATAATGATCAAGAAAATAAAAACAAAGGGAAGAAGACTGATAGACATTTCCACTTTTGTAATCGAGATGGCCACTTAGAATCCAAATGCTTTAAGAAGATGGAAGCCTTGGAAGTAGAAATGAAGAAGCATAACATCCATTTGGAGCACTCTTCAACTTCAACTTCATCTTTAGGAATAACACTTTCTACATGTGGTTGTCAAGCATCTCAGTTTGGTTATGCACTAAATGTGTCTTCTTCTTCTCATTCTCATGAGTGGCATATTGATTCTCGAGCTTCTTATCACATTGCCAAAAACAAAGCCATGTTTTCTCTTTAAATGATTGTAACACCAAAAATATATATGTTGGTGATGATAGATCATTTAGTGTTGTAGGGAATGGAACTGTTCATCTAGACAATGGTCAATTTAATGATGTATTATGTGTTCCAACCTTATCTTGCAACCTACTATCTGTATATCAGATAACTCATTCAGGTGAAGGTTAAACCATTGAATTTTCACCTCGCGATGTTGTAATCAAGGACCTAAGAGATCCTAAACATATTTTAGCTACTGGCATTGCTATTGCTAATGATTCAACAAAGTTGTATAAAAACTTTGGGTCATCAATTCTTCCCTCAAAATTTGTTGCTCATAATGATGAAGTGAGAAAACTTTGGCATGAGCGATTTGGTCACTTAAACTATCGCTCCCTTCAAAATCTATGTAAAGAAAATATGGTGACAGGTCTTCATATGGTATCTTGCAGAGATGGTGTTTGTTCTAGATGTGTACTTGGAAAACATCATTGGGATAGTTTTGAAAAACGTTTCTCTTGGAATGCCTCAGCCCCTTTACAACTTTTGCAGAGTGATTTATGTGGTCCACTTCCAGTTCTTTCATTCTCTAGCTACAAATATTTCAACTTTCATTGATGATTTTCCAGACGCACTTGGGTATACTTCTTAAAACTCAAGAGTGAATTATTCAACACGTTCTTCGCCTTTAAGGCCTTTGTTGAAAAACAATCTAGACATCAAATTCCTAAGCTAAGATCTGATAATGGCAGAAAATATTTTAACAACAAATTCATCAACTTTTGCACTGAGAATGGAATTCAAATGCAACATATTGTTCCATATTCTCCACAAAAAAATGGTGTAGCTGAAAGGAAGAATCGCATCTTAAAGGAAATGGTTAATTGTATGCTTCAATCTAAAGGACTTAGTCTTAATTTTTTGGCAGAAGCAATTAACTGTGAAAATTACATAGTAAATCGTACTCCTACTAAGGTTTTAAAGAATATCACTCTAGAAGAAGCACGGAGCTCAATTAAACTAGATGTAAGTCACTTTCGTGTTTGGAAGTGAAGCATGGGCCCATATTCTAGATGAGAAACATAAATCTTTAGAACCTAAGAGTGAAAAATGTATTTTTGTTGGATATTTTAAAGATGTCAAAGGATATAGACTTATTCCACTTGAGTCCAAAAATGTTATCATTAGAAGAGATGTTAAGTTTGCTGAAAATATATCAACCTACGAGCCTAGTTCGACGGATGTGCCACCTCTCTCCATCCCTTCTACTTCTGAAAATATTTCTTCTTCATAAGATGACAACAAGGATGAAAATCCTCCCCCACCTTCTCAGGATCCTCCTTCAGCTCCTCAGCTTCCAAAATGGGTTTGTGCTACTCGGGATGTAGCAAGTTCTCTTTCAGGTGATCCTACAAATCATCGATGTACACATTATCAGTTCGATAAATCCTCTTCTTTACTGTCTCAAGCTTCAGCAAATTATGATCTTGAAACATATGCAAAAGCTTTAGGCCATCCAGATTGGAACAAATCTATGAATGAAGAATATCATTCATTATTGGCAAATGATATATGAGATCTTGTTCCTCTTCCAAAGGGACAAAAACTTGTTAGATGTAAATGGATTTATAGAACCAAGTGTGGACCAGATGGAAAAGTTGATAGACATAAAGCTCGTCTTATTGCTAAGGGTTTTTCACAAGTTGAAGGCATTGACTACACTGAAACCTTCTCCCTTGTTTCCAAAATGAATCAGGTCGTAACTGTCGTAAATCAGTTAAAGATTATGTCTTCACTCTTGGTTCTAGACCTACTACATGGGCATTCAAGAAACAAAGTGCCATTTCTCTTTCTTCAGCATAAGCATAGTATCGTGGCGTCGTAGAAGCTAGTAAGAAATCCCTGTGGCTTTGTCAAATCCAGTAAGAGTTTGGTTTTCAGTAGCAGCATCCGACTACACTTTGTTGTGATAATCAAAGTTCCATTCAACTATGCAAAGATCCAATCCAACATCAATGTAGTGAATACATTGAACTACACATGCACTTCATCAGAAAGCTCATTCATGACCATGTTCTTGAAGTGCAATATTGTTCAACCGATGATCAAGTTGCAGACATATTTACAAAGTCTCTCATATTTACAAAGTCACTAAGGGGGGATAGCCTCTAATGCCTCCTTCCTTCTCCTATTGTGTCATATTTGTACATCCTTCAATCCTATCCCAAGTTGTTCTTAAGGTGGGACGATAGGATATTCCGACACATAGAAAATAGTTAAGTACAACTTGGTCTAGTGTAGAGTTAGGTAAAGTGTGTTTCTTTACTATGTACATTTGTAACTTATAACCCAACAGTCATGATATGTTCTAGACATGAAGTGATCTGACAGTTCATTATCTCCTCGGTATTATCAACACTTGATCCATGGCTTAACACCTGATTGGTCCATGATATCTATTTAAAGAACATGGAGGATCATTTGTAGGGTGACCGTTCATGAGAGAAGCTTATGCAAATTTTATCTCTTTTATTAATAAATTTCCTAAAGTGGTCACATTGGCTCAATTCATGGACTGTTTTCCTCTTTGAGGGTTTTAACCACGTCAAGAATATTGGTGTATTGATCTATGATTTGTTTGTGAGTGGTGTCCTTTGGTGTTCTGCCTGAGAAACTTACCCTGTAAATTTCTACAAGTTCCATAACCAATAATCATCAGAACATGCAACTATAAAAGAACTCGCCTAACCATTGTAATTCAAAATTAGAGGAAAGAGTATGTTCCTCGTCATTTGCACCTTTTCTATCAGTTGCTTGCTTGGAGACTTGTCATATATAACACATTCTTGACCCTGAAAGATAACTATCTATCATTTCTTTGTCAATTGACTAACACTTAACAAATTATGTTTGAGACTAGGAACATAATATACCTCTGAGATTGTGTTCGGATCCCCTTGCTTGGTCAAAATGTTGACTACTCCTTTGCCATCTACTTCCACAGTCTTGTCAGTCCCCAACTTTACCTTTGTTTTCACAGATTGATCGAAATTTGCAACAAAATCCTTGTTTCTTGTCATGTGTTTACTGCAACCACCGTCTAACAACCACACACTAGCAGAAGGTTCATGCATGGTATGGAAAGTTAAGAACATGAGTTAGAACTCTCTGTAGTGACATTAGCTCTTTGGTTCCCTTGATGAGCTATCTTCTTCCTGCAATCACGAGCATAGTGACCAAATTTATTGCAATAATAACATCTCATCTTTGATTTTTCAACTCTTTGATTAT
The DNA here is from genome assembly GCA_000404065.3 of Pinus taeda. NCBI lineage: Eukaryota > Viridiplantae > Streptophyta > Pinopsida > Pinales > Pinaceae > Pinus > Pinus taeda. The sequence continues at coordinate 54,195 of APFE030594920.1, read as the reverse complement.
TGTTGAAACTTCTATAGTTGCTTCCACTTGTATGTTCATGCTCTTCTCAGCGATCTTTCTGACCACCATATCTTCCACTTTGTCCTCTGCCTCTCGATCTACTTATGTCTCGACCTATGTCTCTTGAAATAGAAACCTGACTTTTGAAAGCGGTCTCTAAAGTGGAATCCTTATTTCTGTCTATCGTTGCCTCATGCGATAGAAGTGATCCCATCAACTCATCAACTGCCAATTATGCCAAATCCTTGGCTTCTTCTATGGTTGCTACCACAACATCAAATTTGGTAGACAAATATCGGAGGACCTTCTTAACCACTCTTTCATCTTTTATATCTTCACCATAAATCTTTAACTGATTTACGACAGTTACGACCTGATTCATAAAAGAATTGATATCCTCTATTTCCTTCATCTGCAAACTTTTAAAATCTCTCCTAGTATTCTGCAACTTAACAATATTGATTTTGGCTATACCTTTATAGTTTGTCACTAAAGTATCCCATGCTACTTTTGCTGAAGATGTGATCATAATCTTTTGGAACACTACTCGGTCCACTCCCTGTTGAATAAGCTACAACACATGTGCATTCTAGTTCTTGTCTTTCTTCCATTGTTTCCTCTCTGTATTACTGAGAGCTTTTTCTTCTTCTTCGTTCTTAAGTTCTAAAAACCCAAACTTGACATAATCCCAAACATCATGTGCCTGCAACGTGGTCATCATATTAATGACCCACACATCATGTGGAAACTGGGGCTAGAAATTTGAGAAAGCCATCTTTCTATAAAAAAATTCTCTTAAAAAAAAAATTCTTTTATAATAAACTTTTTCCAAAAATTTACCTTTCAATAAAACCCTAAGTTTTTTTTTTTTTTTTATTTTTTTAATATATATATTATATATATAAATATCGAAAAAAAATTAACTTATAAAGTTTCCAAAATCAAATCTTTTAATGAAACCCTTTGTTTTTAACGTGCTCTCTTTTCTATAAGAGACTTCCCACTTAGTAAGTCAACAGTATATAAATCCCTCATATGAAGCTTTGAGACTTTACCGTACTCCTTATAACTTACTCCTTTGAGACTTTATGGTACTCCTTTGAAGCGTTAACACATTGTTCACACTAATGTGTTCTTTTGATTAATTTGAATTCATGCTCACATCCCTCATGAAAGCAAAGTGTCACGTTAGTCTCGTAACGCTGTGCAGTTATGTCAATCCGCGTACATGCAAAAGCACGTAAGTTTTTTTATTGTTAACACGACTCTCCTGAATGTGATATAATGCCTTGTAGATAACTTGCAAGATGTGTTAATGCTCAAACACCATGGAAAAAAATATAATTTTTTTTCACTCTGATACTAATTTGTTGGAAAGACGAAGGAGACAAAGCATTACAAAACAAAACATGAGTTGTTTCTCTTTTGTTGATCACACAAAACATGATGATTACAATGAACCTGATGAAGGGTATTTAACCTTTTCCAACTAGGTAATTGACTAAAATATCTTAACATGCAACCACAGACAATCACACACTCAAATTCGTCTATCACTTCACTCAACTTGACTCAACACTCAAACATTCAACCACTCAATCACTCAGTGAACTGATTCTCTATGTTTAGCTAACTTCTCATGCAGAAATAATTATCTTATATTAACAATTCAAGAGTTGAAACCTAATTTCGACTCCTATAGTCCTACCATTGTATCCTGTCAAACAATATTGAAAAAGAGTGGAGAAGGAGTTTCGCCCAAAAAAATCATCACCAAAGTGAAATAAAAAGGTCTCCTACCCAATGTAGCCCATCAAACAATATTGAAAAAAAAGTTCATCGTCAAAGTGAAATAAATAGGAGACGAGATGTATTTTAATAATAAAAAAATGAAAAATAAAAATGTAGATATAAAAATGAAATAAAGTAACTTAATTACTTGAAGTTTGGCCTTGAGAGTGAAATATTTAAAAATTCATCTTCATATGGATGAGAATTTTGTTAACATTCTTTTACGAATTAGATAGTCATTTCTCAAGTATTTTGGCCATTTTTTTAAATTTTAATATTCTTTTTTCATATACCTTTATTGAATATATTGAGTAGGGAGAATGATATACATAAAATTTGTTGAAATTTATTTTAGAGTTTTAAAAATTTTTATGATAAAATAAATGATATAGTTTTTAGGTTTTTTAAACAATTATGAGAATATTTAAATTTTGATTTATTTTTTATTGAGTTAGTTAGTTGATCAAAAATATAGTTTTTAAGTTTGATTTTTAGAAAGTTTTGTGGTTTATTTTCTGATTTAATTTGTTTAGAATAATGATAAGGTTCATTGAGATCTAGAGTTTGATGGGTGAACTTTTTATAATTGAAGTGTTCAGGGGGCTTTTAGGGGTGTTGAAAACATATATCTAGTCAAAAAAAATAGTTTAAACAACACAAATCAAGATTTGGCTACAAAATTTTCACTGTATTTCAGCCAGAAATTTGTGAGAAAATCCAAAAAGTCACACTTAAAGACTACTCCATAGAAAATTACCCCAAAAAACTACCTCATTAACTATCTCATTCCTCTCTTGTTTATGCCAAAGAGAATAATCTCCTCATTCCATCTCATTTACCTGTTATTTTATTTACAGTGTCCACAACAGCCCTGAAAAGCTTTTTGAAAAATCTTTTAAACTTCAAATACCAAAATTATTAATTTTGATTAAAAAAAAAATTGTTTCTTTCACTAGTTTTACTATTTTTAAACTGTAGTTAAAGTTTTGAATATCAAAATTGTTAAATTTCCATTTTTTAAATTATAAAAAATAACAATAAAAATGACTATTTATTTTAATGGTGAAAAGATGAATTATTATTATTATTATTATTATTCTCTAACTTAAGATCAAATCCATACACCAAATTTATAAACAAACTTTGAAAAATGAAGTACACAATAAAGAACTGCCTAAAACTCTTGGTCTTGTTTATAGAGATTTTAACATCGTGAAAACGTGACAAATTCCAGAATCTAGAAAAAGGATAGAAAGTTGCAAATAAAAGGAGTAAAGAGAATCACGTAGAACTATCTAATTGGAAAACATCCCTCCAGGTCGCTCCAATAATTAAAATGTATATTCAGGAAACAATTTAATAGTCAAATTATGTAATGTAACCTAGCTTATCCAAGAATAACAATATTGTTGGAAAGGTGGAGGAGACAAAGCATGAATTCACACAAAACACGAGTTGTTGCTCTTCTATTGATCACACAAAACATGATGATTGCAATGAACCCGGTGAAGGGTATTTAAACATTTTCCAACTAGCTAATTGCCTAAAATATCTTGACATGCAACCACATGCAGTCACACACTCAAAGTCGTCTATCACTCAGTTAATTGACTCTCTATGTTTAGCCAACTCCACATGAAGGAGTAATTATCTTATTTTAACTCTCCCCCTTAATTACGACTGATAAACTAAAACATGACTCATGACAACTCAAACATGCACGTTGGTCTATGTCTCTTCTAGGCTTACAACACCCAAGTTTCTTTTATGAAACTCAAACACATCTTGTGCTAATGACATAGTAAATATGTCAGCGAGTTGATCACTAGAATTTCAAGGCTTCAAGTGAACTTCTCCATTGCTCAAAAGTTCTCTAATAAAGTGATATCTAGTATCAATATGCTTGATCTTCTAATGAAACACACTATTCTTGGATATTGCAATTGTTGAGGTGTTGTCACAGTAAATTGTTGTTGATCCTTGTTGTTTCTGCTTGAGTCCATCAAATACTCTTCGTAACCATATTGCTTGACATGTTTTTGATGTTGCTGCTACATATTCCGCTTCTGCAGACGAAAGTTTCACAATGGGTTGCTTCTTAGATGCCCATGAAATCACACATGAACCAAGGTGGAACACAAAACCAAAAGTGCTCTTCCTATCATCCAAACTTCCTGCAAAATCGTTATTTGTGTATCCAATCAAATCCTTCTTTTCTGTGCTTTCATACATCATGCCGCAATCTCTAGTTCCTGCTATGTATCGCATAATTCTTTTTCGTACACTCCAATGTGTGTCTTTTGGAGTCTCCATAAATCTGGAAATTAAACTCACTCCTTGCATGATATCCGGTCTTGTAGCTGTGAGATACATGAGGCTGCCAACCAATATTTTGAATAGAGTTGGATTGACATATGATCCTTCATCAACCTTGCTTAACTTTGTACCTGTTGCAACTGGTGTAGGGACAGGTTTGCAATTTTCCATCCTGAATCTTTTAAATAAATCTTTGGAATATTTATTTTGGCAAATAAAACTTCCTTTTTCAAATTACTCAACTTCTATACCAAGAAAATATTACATGAGACCAAGATCTCCCATCTCAAACTCTTTCATCATGGTTGCTTTAAATTCATCTATGTCAAAATCACATGTAAAAATCATGTCATCACCATATAAGCAAACAATCAAAATTTGTCCATGCTCATTTACCTTTGTGTGTAAGCTAGGCTCAATGTTGCTTCTGCAAAATCCATTCTTGATCATGTCGCTGTAAATTCTGATATACCAAGCTCTAGGTGCTTGTTTCAGTCCATACAGCGCTTTCTTCAACCTGTAAACTTTCTCTTCATTACTTTCAACTTCATATCTTGGGGGTTGTTACACATAAATTTCTTCTTCTATAATTCCTTTTAAGAAGGCTGATTTCACATCCATTTGATATACTTTCCACTTGTTCTGAGCTGATGTGGCTAGAACTGCTTTTACAGTATCCAATCTGGCTACCGAAGCAAACGTTTCTCCAAAGTCTATTCCTGGTTGCTAGGAGAATCCTTTTGCTACAAGTATTGCTTTAAATCTGTCAATTTCACCTTTTTCATTCAACTTTGTCTTGTACACCCACTTCACACCAATGAGATTTTTGTCCTTTGGAAAATCAACCAAATCCCATGTATCATTCTTTTCAATAGCTTCAATTTCTTCATCCATGGCTTGCACCCAATTTTCATCTTTGATTGCTTCTTCAAACGAAGAAGGTTGGAATGACAACAATGCAAAATTTGAACTAACATCCAAGTCATCATAAATATCTTTCAAACTTCTCATATTTCTCTTATCATTGCTTGATTCATCACCTGATTGAATTTTGGGAGAATCTTGATCTGTTGATCTGCTTGAAGATCCATGTTGCTCTAAAAATCTTGGAGTCCTTGTTGGTGTGTCTGTTTGGTGTCTTCACCTATGGTTCTTGTTGCTCCTTTTCTGCTACATCATCTCCTTCCATCAGTGGCATTTGTGCATCAACTGTTTTGTCTACAGTTCCATTCCATGACTCTTGTTCCTTGAACATAACTTATCTACTAATTATGGTCTTCTTTGCGACAGGGTTATACAATTTGTAAGTTTTGATTGCTCACTACAACTAATGGATATGCATTTTTCACTTTTATCATCCAATTTGCCTCTTCGTTCCTTAGGCACATGTGCATAAGATATACATCCAAATACTTTGAGATGAGATACGTTGCAATACATACCTGACCATGCTTGTTCTAGTACTCTGTTCATTACACTCTTTGTAGGAGATCTATTGATCACATAAATAGCACATACAACTTCTTCTGCCCAATACTCATTAGACAAGTTTCTACCTTTCAACAAGCTTTTTACCATGTTCATAATTTTCTTGTTCTTTCTCTCTGCTACACCATTCTGCTGCAGTGTGTACCTGGTTGTAAATTGTCTTCTGATCCCGTGTTGTTTGCAGTAATCATGGAATGTCTTTGAATCATATTCTCCACCATGATCTGACCTCAATACCTTGATCTGTCGATTATTTTGGTTCTCTGCTAAGGCTTTGAATTCTTTAAACTTTGCAAAAGTTTCAAACTTCTGCTTCAAGAAGTAAACCCAAGTCTTTCTATTATAGTCATCAAGGAATGTGAGGAAGTAACAACTTCCACCTATTGATTGTGTCCTCATAGGTCCACACAAGTCTGTATGAACTAGCTCAAGAGGTTGCTTTGCTCTGTATGCAACTCTCTTTGGAAAACTTTCACGGTGTTTCTTTCCTACTATGAAACATTCACAAGTACTAGAAGGCTCTTTGATGGGAGGTAATCCTCTAACCATCTATTTCTGCAGCAACAATCTTAAACCAAAAAAATGCAAGTGTCCAAATCGAAAGTGCCATAACCAATAATCATCAGAACGTGCAACTATAAAAGAACTCACCTGACAATTGTAATTCAAAATCAGAGGAAAGAGTTTGTTCCTCGTCATCTACACCTTTGCTATCAGTTGCTTGCTTGGGGGCTTGTCATATATAACACATTCTTGACCTTAAAAGATAACTTGGTATCATTTATGTGTCAATTGACCAACACTTAACAAATTATGTTTGAGACTAGTAACATAATATACCTCTAAGATTGTCTTCGTCTCCCCCTGCTTGGTTAGAATGTTGACCACTCCTTTGCCATCTACTTCCACAGTCTTGTCAATCCCCAACTTTACCTCTGTTTTCATAGATTGATCAAAATTTGCAACCAATTCCTTGTTGTGTGTCATGTGGTTATCGCAACCACTGTCTAACATCCACACACTAGCAGAAGGTTCATGCATGGTATGGCAAGCTAGAAACATGGAGTTAGTACTCTTTGTAGTGACATTAGCTCTCTGATTCCCTTGATGAGTTATCTTTTTCCTACAATCACGAGCATAGTGACCAAATTTATTGCAATAATAACATCTCTCCTTTGATTTGTCAACTCTTTGATTATTGTTAAAGCTTCTATAGTTTCTTCCACTTGCATGTTCATGCTATTCTCGGCCATCTTTCTGACCACCATATCTTCCACTTCATCCTCTGCATCTCGATCTACTTCTGTCTTGACCTCTGTCTATTGAAATAAAAACCTAACTTTTGAAAGTGGTTTCTAAAGTGGAATCCTTATTTCTGTCTATCCTTGCCTCATGCGATAGAATTGATCCCATCGGCTCATCAACTGTCAATGATGCCAATCCTTGGATTCTTTTATAGCTGCTACCACAACATCAAATTTGGTAGACAAAAATCGGAAGACCTTCTCAACCATTCTTTGATCTTTTACATCTTCACCATAAATATTTAACTTATTTACGACAGTTATGACCCGTTTCATGAAAGAATCGATGTGCTCTGTCTCCTTCATCTGCAGACTTTCAAAATCTCTCATAGTATTATGCAACTTAACAATATTGACTTTGGCCATATCTTTGTCACCAAAGTATCCCATGCTACTTTTGCTGAAGACGCGATCATAATCTTCTGGAACACTGCTCGGTCCACTCCCTGTTGAATAAGATACAACGCATGTGCATTCTTCTTCGTGTCTTTCTTCCATTGTTCCCTCTCTGTATTACTGAGAGCTTCTTCTTCTTCTTCATTCTTAGGTTCTGAAAACCCAAACTTGACATAATCCTTGTAGAAATTCCCACTGTAGATCACCTGATAATGCAATATACTAAAGCAATATAGTTGATATACTTCTACAAACAAACTTTTGGAAGCTTAATCAATTTGAGAAAGATCAATTTAGAACATGTATACCAGAGAATAAGAAATCATTCACAAGTGGAAAGCCTCAACTAAAAAGCCCGCTATCTGTATTATTAAACAAGTGGAAATATCTTAGAGATTACACAAGGATTTAGCTCACAAGCTATCCAGCTCTCAGTACAATCCCTTAATATAGTTCATAGACTGAATAGACACAACATATGACTTCCTTCAATCCTCCAAGCCTCATATTTCCTTGCGCAGTTTCTCTTGGGGTCCAAAAGCTGCCACCTGTGTGAATTACCTCACACACTACTCTCCAACCTTAGAAATAATTGTGCAATCCTCAAGGAAATAATTCCTTCTGCATGCAAGAGATATCCTCATGAGAATATTCCTGCAACTGATAGTACATTGTCCCATCATCTGATCTCAACTGGGTCTCTGGCTGAACTGATATGCATGAGTTATTTATGAGAGAATATTCAGTTATCTGAAGTACACTAGTTACATGCATGCATGCATTAACTAACTGAACTCACAATCAATTCCACAAACTGTTGGAACTATTCTAACTGGACTTAACTCAGTTAACTGAGCTAACTAATTACAACTGAAACTTATCTCCTTAATTAAGGGATAACTTCCTCAATCAAAGGGATAATTGTTGCATGTCTTCACATAGACTTCATATTTGATTTTCTCCAACTAATTAACTCAAGATGAATTAATTAATTATTTTTCAAACAGCTGCTAAAATCAAATTTGAATTTTAATTCTCAATTTTAGTTCAAGGACTAACTAAAATTGGAATGTATCCCGAAATGTTATTTATAGCAATGCTATTTTTAGCACTTCTATATTTAGAATTTCTTGTTGCTATTTTCAACACTCCATCTCAACAAGAAATGGATTATCTATCACCCCAATCCTGTCTCTATGGAACTTGAACTTAAATTTTGACAATGCCTTAGTCAAAATATCTGCATCCTATTCCTCGGTCAAAACATATAGCAACAACATGATCCTCTTCACCAAACAATCTCAAATATGATGATACCGGATATCGATGTGCTTGGACTTGTCATGAAATACTGGATTCTCAGAGAGTTTGATACAACTCTGATTATCACAATAGATCACAATTGGATCCATCCTTTGACCAAACAATCCAACTAGAATTTTCTACATCCAAATGGCCTCACATGTTGTGTGACTGGCAGCCATGTATTCAGCCTCCGCTGAGCTAAGTGCAACTGACCTCTGTTTCTTGTTGTACCAAGAAACTGCAGTTGAACCAAGGTTGAAAATTCATCCTAAAGTGCTCTTCCAGACTGATGGACTCCCTGCCCAATTTGCATCTATGAAGCCCTGAAGCTTCACTCCCTCTATCCATTTCTACCACAATCCATACTAAGATGTGCCTTTGAGATATCTTAGCACATGCTTCTTTGCCTTCCAAAACAGCTTGGTAGGCTGAACCATAGCTTGACTCAACTGGTTTAACGCAAAGCACAAATCTGATCATGTGTTCACTAGATACATCAATGAACCTACAAGTTGCCAATAAACAGTAGCAGCTACTACCTCATCTAAAGTAGCATCCTCCTTCCTCCAGTTACCATCTAGAGGAGTCTACATGGGCTTGCACTTCTCCATGTTAAATTTCCTAAGTATCTCATTGGCATACTTGCCTTGAGACACAAACACTTCCCCATCCTTCTTCCACACTTCCATGCCTAAAAAGTAGTGCATAAGACCTATGTCTTTCATCTTGAACTCTCTTGCAAAATAATCCTTGCAAAACTTGATCAATTGATCGTCACCTGTCAATATCAGATCATCAACATAAAGAACAATGATCAATGGCTTACCTTCTACCATGATGTGGTAAAGGTTTGCATCTACTTCACTCTTGGTGAAGGCCAACCTGATGAAATTGGTTGTCGATCCTGGTGTACCAATCACGAGGAGCTTGCTTTAGCCTATACAAAGCTCTCTTGAGTCGGCACACATGTGATTCACGATCGAAGGTCTCAAATCCTTCCGGCTACTCAATGTACACCTCTTCCTCAATCTTGCCATTGAGGAACGCAATCTTCACATCCATCTAATGGATCTTCCAACCCATCTGAGCTAATAGTGCCAACATCGATCTGATAGATGAGTACCTTGCTACAGGGGAAAAATTCTCATCGTAGTCGATCCCCTCGACCTGTGAGAAACCACGGGAAAACAACCTTGCCTTATGTTTCTCAACACTGCCATCAGCTACTAGCTTTACCTTGTAAAGCCATCGAGAACTCACCACTGACTTGTCCTCTGATCTTGGGACAACATCCCAAACATAGTTCCGAATGATGGAGTCGTACTCCTCCACCATTGCATCAACCCAGACTAGTTGTTGCACTGCTTCTTCAAAAGAAGAAGGTTCGGTATCTAAACACTCCCCAACCAGGGCCATATAACCAGTGTACCGCTCGGGTGACCTCCTCTGTCTGCACTGAGAGGATCATTGTCCCACATTCTCTCTCGCATCAAACATCAACCTATCAGCTTCCTTTGAGCATTTCCACCCATCTCTGGAAGACTCTGCATGAGTGGATGTCTCCACTCTCGGATCCTCTACATGTGACTACTCTGCATCAGTCTGAGGCTCCTCCTCCTTAGGAACTAAAAGTTCCTCCTCTGCATGTAACTTGAGCTCCCTCTCAAGTGATACTCACATGGCTTTCTGCTCGTCGAACTTCATATCTTTGCGTACCACTCTCCTCTAACTGGTAGGCAAGAACACCCGATAGTTGTGGGGTGTATCAGTGTACCCCACAAGTATCCCTAACTTAGTTGTTGGATCTAGCTTCTTCCTAGCATCTTTGGTCACATGGCAATAAACCGGTGATCCAAAGATCCTGAAGTGACTCACATCTGGTCTCTTCCTGGAAAAGGCCTCCACTGGTGTCTTCATCCCCAGTATACGATGCAGGCTTCTATTCTGCAAGTATATAGTTATATTTCATGCCTCAGCCCACAAATGAAGTGGTAAACCTTGGTCATGCAGCATCACCCGAGTTGCTCCCACAATCGATCTTTTATTCCTTTCGGCCACCCCATTCTGCCGTGGGTTATGGGGTGCTATCAACTCCCGTTTAATTCCTTCTGCTGCACAGGAGTCCTTAAACTGTTGGGAGACATACTCTCCACCATTGTCGCTTTGCAAGGCCCTTATTTTCTTTCTAGATTATTTCTCTGTCAAGGATTTGAACTCACAAAACCTTGAGAAAGTTTAATTCTTCTTCTGCATAAAGTAGATCCAACATCTACGAGAAAAATCATCAATAAAAATAACATAGTACCTTTGTTTAGTAGTGGAGGCTGTCGAGAACGGTCCACACACATATGTATGAACTCACTCCAGGACTTCTCCAGCTCGACTGTCTCGATCCTGAAATGAAGATTTTGCATACTTACCCAAGGTACAACCTTTGCATGTATCCACTTGCTCCAGTTTACCCTTGGGAATTCTGGTAGAAATCTACTGCATGATCTTCAAGGCCCCATGATGCAAGTGACACAATCTTCTATGCCATAGCTCGCCAACATCTTGGCTCTGCACTAACTCTGCTTTGGAACTCACTGCAGCACAGTCGTCTACCCCCAGCGTGTAGAGATTCTTAACTCGAATCCCAATCCTCTTGGTCTATCCAGTGTCGATATGCCTCAGGAATTCCTTTCCTTTACTAAATACTACATCATAGCCTTTGTATTCCAACATAGCGATGAACACAAGATTCTTCTTCAAACCAGGCACAGACTTTACATCAATTAGGGTGAGAGGAGCTCCATGCTCCCTCTGAAACACAACCGTACCTTCACCTGAAACACGGTACTTTCCGTCATCACCCATCTCGATCCGCATTTGGAGGTCCTTCTCCTCCAAGGTACTGAAAAGATTCTTGTCGCCAGTCATGTGGAATGAAGCTCCACTCTCCAAGTACCAAACACACCCCACCATTGAAGAAACCATACATGCAATGAGGGTGAAATCCAATTTGAATTGTGAGGCCAGTGCCTCACCATATGATCCCTTTGAGGATCCCTTCTTGGATTTCTTCTGTGGACAATTTGTAGCATAATGACCCACCTCATGACAATGAAAGCATTGTACTTTCGATTTATCAATCTTCTTCCTGCCATGGGAAGAACTGGATTTGGAATGGGACGCCTTCCCTTTCCCTTTCCTCACCTTACTCACTAAGGTTAGATTTTTTCCATCATCTTGCTTTAATGAAGATCCATCTCTGGTACTTCTTCTTATCTCCTCCTGCATCAGATCCGACCATAGTTGTTCCCAATCTGGCATTTTCTCTCTTCCATTTACCGAGTCTTGATAGCTATGCCAACTCTTAGGAAGACTGAGGAGAGCAAGACTCACCATGTCTTCATCAGTTATCGTAATTCCTACACTTCCAAGCTCATCCCTGCAGGTGGTGAGCATGTTCAGATATGTAGAGATCATGTCGCCCTTTTCACACTTGATTTTCCGAAGCTTGTCTTTCAACGCCAGCTTCCTTTGATCATTGTTGTTCTGATATAGATCATTCAATGCTTTCCACATTGAAAACGGTATCTCCTTCCCATGGAGACTCGAGACAATGTGGTCTCAAACTCCCTCCAGAAGAATCCTCCTCGCTTTAACCACGCATTTCTTCCATTCAGCCAATTCTTGGGCATTAGCAGCTGTTGGCTTGGGGACTTCTTGATCAATGAAATCCTTCAAACCATTGTCCTCTAACACTGCTTCCATGTGATTTTTCCAGGCTATATAATTCGAGCTGCCATCCAGGGCATACTCGAGTCTCAAACCGTTGAACGCCATTGGTGAAATTTGAGATGTGATAAGAATTCGATTTCTATAATCGGGAACTTCAAACTTCGAACTTCTCCCTTCTTTGTATACTATTCTCTGCTTTGATTACCTTTGCTCGGATACCATGTAGAGATTCCCACTGTAGATAACCTAATAATGCAATATACTAAAGCAATATACTTGATCTACTTCTACAAACAAACTTGCGGAAGCTTAATCAATTTGAACAAGATCAATTTAGAACACATATAACAGAGAATGAGAAATCAATCACACATGAACACAAAAGAATAATCTGGGGAAAGCCTCAGCTAAAACCCCGCTATCTGTATTATCAAACAAATGGAAATATCTCAGAGATTACACAAAGCTTTAGCTCACAAGCTATCCAGCTCTCAGTACAATCCCTCAATACAGCTCATAGACTGAATAGACACAACATATGCCTTCCTTCAATCCTCCAAGCCTCCTATTTCCTTGCGCAATTTCTCTTGGGGTCCAAAAGCTTCCACCTGTGTGAATTACTTCACACACTACTCTCCAACCTTAGAAATAACTGCGCGATCCTCAAGGAAAGAATTCCTTTTGCATGCAAGAGATATCATCATGGGAGTATTCCTGCAACTAATAGTACACTGTCCCATCATCTGATCTCAACTAAGTCTCTGACTGAACTGACATGCATGAGTTATTTATGAGAGAATATTCAGTTATCTGAAGTACACTAGTTACATGCATGCATGCATTAACTAATTGAACTCACAATCAGTTCCACAAATTGTTGGAACTAATCTAACTGGAATTAACTCAGTTAAGTGAGCTAACTAATTACAACTCAACCTTATCTCCTTAATCAAGGGATAACTTCCTCGATCAAAGGGATAACTGTTGCATGTCTTCACATAGACTTCATGTTTGATTTTATCCAATAAATTAACTCGAGATGAATTAATTAATTATTTTCAAACAGCTGCTAAGATCAAATTGGAATTTTAATTCTCAATTTTAGTTCAGAGACTAATTAAAATTGGAATGCATCATGAAATACTATTTATAGCAATGCTATTTTTAGCACTTTTATATTTAGCATTTCTTGTTACTATTTTCAACAATCCCAAACATCATATGCCCGCAACATAGTTGTCATCCACATCATAATCTTTCTCTGTAAACGATGAGAACTAGAGCTGGAAATTTGAGAAAGCCATCTTTCTCTTAAAAAAACCCTTAAATTTTCCCATTAATAAACTTTGCAAAACTCTTCTTTAAAAAAATTACCCTAAAAAAAACTTTCAATAAAAACTTTTCCCAACTTTTTTTTTTTATTAAAAAATAACTTGAAAAAAAATCATTTTCACCATATAAACCAGCATCGTACCTTAAAAGAAATAAGCTCTTTTCGTTGACTTTTGAACACGCTAAGTGTCTGTGGCCGAGGGCACGCGTCTATCGTGATAAGGGCATGCGACTAAGGAATTGCACGACGACAAACTCCAGCGTTAGTCCTTTAACGCAATGAAAAATAAGTTTAATCCAGTCCTTTAACGCAAGGGAAAATAAGTTTAATCCGAAACTGCTTAACGCGGCTTTCTGATTAGCCTTTGTGCGTTAATCACGAGTCTTTTTTCTCACACAGATTTGAAAGGCGAAGAAGACAAAGCATGAATTTACACAAAACAAGAGTTGATGCTTTTTTTTATTGATCACACAAAACATAGTGATTACAGTGAACCCAGTGAAGGGTATTTAAACATTTTCCAACTAGTTAATTGCTTAAAATATCTTGACATCCTATCATACTCAAAATAGTCTATAATTTAACTCGATTTGACTCAACACTTAACTAACTCTTTATGTGTAACCAACTCTACATGCAGGAGTAATTATATTATTTACAGTGTCCAAAATAGCCCTAAAAAGATTTTTGAAAAATCTTTGAAATTTTAAATACTAAAATTATTAATGTTGATTAAAAAAACCATCTTACCATTTTTAAACTATAATTAAAATTTTAATATCAAAATTGTTTTAAATTTTTCATTTTTTAAATTACAAAAAATAAAAATAATGATTATTTATTTTAATAGTAAAAAGATAAACTATTTTTATTTTTTCCAGGGCAGAAAAAGCTATATATTATTTATATAAGAGATATAAAAAAATCTACATGATGCATAAATATAGACTGGATATACATGTTGCCCCCTGTATGCAACAGTGCATATACATCTTGTCAGCCATACATAACTCCTATATATTAGATGAACTAATATCAGCATACATCAGAAGAAATTCTAGAACAAAAAACTATATAAGAGGGGTCCCATTATCAATGACAAGATAAGAAGATTCTTTATGACAGACTGCCATAAACAGGAGAAGATCAGCATGATGTAAGGACCTGTTAAAAAAACCAAAATTGCTCCCAGCATATGGATAACAAAACCTTTTATCAGTTGAGAAATATACGATAGTTATCAAAAACATATAAAAAACATAAAAGAAGCATATGTAAATTGTAGACCAGTTAGAAAGAAGGAAGAAAATCCTGTATGTATGTGAATATGCCATCTGCCAGAACCTGTAGGTGCCACGTTCCTGGAACAACCAAAAGGCCTTTTTTAAGCTCCATGCTAATGTGGCTGTTATACCCATTGAAATGTTCCATAATCCGATCCAGCCATCCAGCGAGATGAGATTTTGTGATGTAATTTATCTGGGAAACAAAATTAACAAAAATTTGGGAATCCTCGTAAATATAAACATCAAGAAAATCTAAAAAAAGACAAAAACTTAATAGACCAAAACGTGACAGATTCCAGAATCCAGCAAAAATATACAAAGCCCCAAATAAAAAGAGTAAAGAGAATCACGTAGAACTATCTAATTGGAAAACATCCCTTCAAGACGGGGATCACTCCAATAATCAAAATGTATATATTTGGGAAACAATTTTATAGACAATGTATGTAGACAATTTGGTAATGTAACCTAGCTTCTCCAAAGCAGAAAAATAATAACAGTATATGGGAAGCTTAATTCAATGACCATATATACTTGATTAAAACCAGACAATGCCATACCACTCCACTCTTTGATTAAGGATTTTAAAGACTAGTAAAAATATATAATAAGAAGTTATGCTAGTATTGACTTGCAGCTGGGTGTCAAGATTACAAAAATGTGATGCTATTGTATTCCTACATATACCAAAAATTTCAGAAATATAATGTCCATCGTCCCTAACACAGAGGCCATTCATCAGATCCACGCGGAAGTGCAGTGAAGGGACGATTTTAATCAAGGCTTGCGACGGGTATAAATATAATCGCTGCCTTCATATTCACTCTCCTCATTCTTTTCTTTCCACTCATCTTCATTAGAGTTTGAATGCACGCTTTTCTTTCCACCCACAGCTTGGCCCTTGCATTCTGATATTTCGTGATCTCCATCCTGCAGCACCAAGTTCTGTAAGTTCCACTTCAAACTGAAATTCAAGAAACAGATCCACAGATATATGAGTTTTGATCATTTATATCTTACTTTGTTGGGAGTGTTTTGAGCCTTACAATTGGACACCCATGCTTTACTCTTTTCTGCAATTAAAAGACAGTTAAACCAACTCAAATTAATGTCTATTAAAAACATGCTGAACTTATCTCTATCGCTGATTCCTAGAATATTTTAATCCAAGTCTAAAATAAATTAGAAATCTACCATCGAAATAAAAATGACTCTAAAAATAAGCTTAAAAATAATGTACTCTGGTTAATAGACCAAATGCTCAGTGCCTCTCGTACCTTGCGATAGCAATCGCAAGGCGATTGAGTGGCAAGTGAGTAACGATATCATCATACCCAACACCAACAACTTTGCCATATGGAAAAGTGATATGATATTGCTCTTCACAACGAACTCAGATGATCACTGAACAGTCTATGTATCTGTAATGGGTACAAGCAGCAGCAGTTACAGAGAGAGAGATATATAGATAGGGCAGTTCACATATTTGTTGTCGTCATGGTGAACAATAGTCGAACATTGAGAAGATACATATCTGTTGCGATAATAAAAGTCTACCTTTGTCGACTTTATGACACGTTAATTTGTGGAGCGGTCTGGACTTTATAGCCTTGTCACAAATTGTTGAAATTTTGATATGCTTCGTACAGACCCTCATAAGATTTCAAACCCTATTACTCTCCCATCGCATTATTCGTACATGTATGCGGTCCCGGCATCAGAGTCATATAAATCCCCTCGTTTATCAGTGGCAGAGGGTGTGTCCAGTGAAATTGGCAAAAACAGTTGTCAACCTCCATTAAACTCTTGGTCAATTCACAGCTTGGTTAGTTGGTGGCAATCCAACGCAGTAAGATTCATGAGGAAGCTTCCCTTCATTCATTGCCATTAAGGGAAAAATTATTATGTTAGACTTATGAAGGATAAATTATTATGACAATTCATCGCCTTTGAAGTTTTTGACCCCGCCCTCTCAATTTGTTTTGACAAAGGTGACTTTGGATTAATCATACAAAGCGACTTTGGATCAATCAAATATTATATCATATGCTTGGGAGGTATCACTAGCGTTTCTTTTATTACTTTCATGTATATTAGAATGGGGAGACTTATATGCACTCAAACCAACATTTAGATTTAATATGGGTAAATATAATAGGAAATGAAGGTGAAAGTTATTTTATGACATCACATAGTATTAAAATGTGGTTGTTATGGCTTTTGTAACATTTCTTTTCCAATTTTTAATGCAACTAATTTGTTAGTTGTAATATGTGGGTATTTACGTAACTACACAATTATGATCATTATTATTTTTAGATTGTTATGGAATAATCTATGTCTAGATAAGTAATTAAAAATTCTTATTAAATGGGTACATTTTATTTAAAAAAATTTATTAAATGGGTACATTTTATCTAATTTAAATTAGATAAAGTTTTTTTTTAAATATTAATATGTAATTTTAAACGTAAATATGAGAACTTCTTGATCGCGGTGTGAGTCGGTCTTGTGGGCTTGTCGGGGCCTAGAGATTAATGCGAATCTTAAAAATTTCCACGGCCATTCTCTGCATGTAGCCAACACTTGGAGCGATGGCGACAAGCATGCGAGGTTTAATGTCTGAAGGTGGCAGAGTTTTAAGGATATTTGGAGTGGGAAACATTATATTCAACTTGTTGAGGAAGGTAGCTTGGGTGCTCACACTCTTGTGGAACTGGTGTGCAAGGGGAATTCTGGGCAGACGAAGATCGCCGACGTCTTCAGTGATTGGTAGCGATTCCTGGTATGTTATCGTTCTTAACTCTGCAAATTTTTTTAGAATGGAGTAGTTTATTGAACCTCGGGTCAGGGAATTGAATGTGTCTGGGTTATGGGGTGATGGGCACTGGAAGTGCTAGAGGCATGGCCTCACTGGGTTCTAGATCGGGTCTGTGTCCATTGTTCTGCTCGTCCTTGTGTCAATGGAGTTTGGGATATGTTTGTCTCACATGGGTGCATGCAAGGTCGGGGCGGTAGAGATTTGTGAATGTGGAAATTCCCCTCACGAGGGTGTGGAAGAGCTGAAAGGGGGTTGGGTTTGCAAAGAATTAGTGGTGGAGAGAGTCATGGATTCAAGGAACTCTAGATACAACTTATGGTGGCAGAGGTTCGAAGGTGGAGAAGCCTTGTTGGTCAATTTATGGGTCGGTCTGTTCCTGTGGACTCGAATATCTCGGGTTGGGAACCTCTGTTTGGACATAAATCAACCCTGGTTTCGGTTTTGGGTACAACTTGACGTCGAGCAATTGAAGCGGCTCATTATGTATGGGGTTACGATTCCCACAACCCGGGCATTCTGTATGGGGTCATGTAGGAAGGGGTTTGATGGGATATGGGCTCAATTCTGCGGCTCGCTTGAATCCCCTTTCAATTCTTGTAACTATGTTTGGTTGATGAAGTTAATTACTAGTGGAAAGTGTTGCTATAATACCGAGGCCCTGGAAATGGTTGGCACGACCATTTCTCTCAGGCTCTGCACTAGGCAAAGGAAGGAAATTACAAACAGTGGTACTATAATCCTGTGTTGGCATCCAATTAGTTGCAATAACTGGAGTGGGTTCCTTACTTGGTTGGTTTCGTTTGAATATGAAGCAGGTCTGCAGTGTGAGCAGGACCTCTATCAGCGTTGAGCACCCAAACTGTGGCCCTGGGCTGGTGGAAATCTAGTGGTGGGAAAAGAATAATATTTAACAAACAATGGCAATAGAATGGCTCAAGCAAAGGGTACAAAGAAAAATGGCAATGGAGGTCGAGGACGGGGAAAGAAGAGAAAGGCAGCCTCGTCGCCGAGAAGCCAACCCAACTCTTCTAGTGCGGCAGAAGGGGCGGGACGATGGTGTAAGTTGGCCTTGCTTATAATTAAAGAAGTGACCCAAGCTTACCATACCAACAGCTCCAACCCTGTTAAGTAGCTGATTGCAAAATGGGAAGATGAAATATGTTAGACCATGGAAGAATTTGACTTGGCCATGGATGAGTGGCAAGAAGTGGCCCCGGATCCAGGGCATACTCGTGAAAGAGTAACCCAATGCAAGAAAACAATCCTCTTGTTCTGGATGATGAAGAGAATTCTGGTGAAAGCTCTAGAAACTAATCTCTAGAATATTTTCTTCCTGACATGCATGTAGCCCCCTGGGGGCAATCCGATTACACCAAAGAATTGCAAAAAAATTAGTTCCAACTGCAACAACGGAGTGGTCAGTTAAGCCGAATTGAGCAACACATCCCTTGAAGGACCCTGCTCTGGTGGATTCAGCTGATGATCAGTAGTGACAGTGCACCCGTGTTTTTACATTTTGAATGCTTCAATCCCATAGTTTTAGACTTATTATAAGTTATGTTTATAGTTATTTAGAGGAAGTATAAAGACTCTCAGGTTTAAATAGCATATTTTTAGACTTATTATCAATTATGTTTATAGTTATTTAGAGAATAGAAAGTATAAAGACTCAGGTTTATATAGCATGGCTAGACAAACTTATTTTTTTTTCTTATGGATGGCATATTTTGTAGTTAGGTCGCCAATAGAATTGGTTTCCCTCTGGGCAGGTTGAGGCCACCTAACTCTCAAACATATGGAAGTAACCTGCTTTATTTCTAAAAATTAATAGAAAGGCACCACCAAGCTTACAAAAAGAAAAAAGTAAATATGAGAAGGAAGAAGGGATTTACTCAATTTTATGTGTTTGTTTAATGTGTTCAATCATTTAGGCTTAACCTTACTATAGTTTCATTGATTCACTACCAACATTTAGATTCATCCAACTAGCAATAGTTTTCTCATTCTTTCATAAAACAATGAATAAAAAGTTGCATGATTGAAGTCTTAATCTAATAATTTCAAGCTTACTTAGATTTATAAAATCTCATCAATTATTCAAAAAAAATGCATAAACATAGATATTTGGGGGGAAGAAGAATATATCTATATTTATAGAAAGACAATAATTACAATAATGACCTCATTGGGATTTACTATTGTACACATGGCTCTAAGATCCAAACTCCCCCTCCTCAATCCTAAGTCCACTATTGTTGAACAAGCACAATCTAAAACCATATCATGGAAAGATAACAAGTCAATGGTGAAGAGTCCTCATCTAGGATCAAATCACACTAATATTGATTCCCAACATTCAACAGCACTACCCCACTCAAGACCAAGGATTAATGCTAAAAATTGCCAACACAAGGATGCTTCTCTATAAATCCACATCCCCTAGCTTTGGCTCTCATACTTATGGATTCTATGGAAGCTAATAATAGGTTGAATGACATGCACAAATATGAAGATATGAGTCATGCATTGCTTCACATGATCCTTTTAAATTTCAAAAATTGGTTTTTCTTGGTTGTCCTCGTGATTTCCAAAGCTTTAACAAATAGTCACAACTTTTGCATTAAGAGACCATGACCATTTCCTCGAATGCCAAGGAAAACTGCAAGAGTCTTGCCCTTTATCATATGAAGAGTGTGACTACAATATCCTTTTTCTAATTATGTCTTCTGTGAGCAAAATATTCACAATGTGATAGTATATTTTGATCTTCTATATATGTCTTAGCACATGGTGCCAAGGTTAAAAAATGACCCCTAATGGTCTGATCCTAGAAGAGAAAACAATGGCACAAATACATTACATGATCCAAATTGGATAATTATATTATTTTTCAACCATCTTGATGCTTTGAGAGTGGAAAAGGTGGAGGAATCAACTCACAGGACCATTTTTATTGGCGAGACCCAGTTTGGCAAAACATGGTTTGAAACCTTATGGGATGTTTTGTGGCGTCAAATGACATTTTTTGGGGGTAAACTTCATTGCTTTAGCATCACACCTTTTTCTCCTATTCTAAATACAAAGGACTTTCCAACTACGCAAGAATCGTGTCAACCAGAGTGTGTATATGAAATTTATGCCACTTAGAATTTGACCTTCCTATTTTAACCACCATAATTCAAGAGGATGCCACGTCCACCCCCATTATTCATTAAAAAAAGGGGCTAGCCACATGATTATGATGTAGAATACTCTAAAAGAGTTTATATTCTAACTTTGGTTAAGAGTTGAGGTAGTCAAACCTAATCACTAGTAGGCTATCGGATTGTGTTATAACAGGGTCACTAGGAGGAAAATGGGTTCCATTCTTTCGAGTGCATTTGTTCCAGAACTGAGAAAAAAAAACCAAGATGGATAGGAGATAGAGCAAACATAAAGTATTTGTGCATTGTAGCATCCCACAAACCATAGGTCATACTTCTTTGTACTAGCAACCATATTTCCATTCAGAGAAACAAATCAGAGCAGCCTTACTTTTCAGTTGGGTTTTTCTTCCGAAAAGGTTTCCCAAAGCATATATTGTGTCAAATGTGTGAGAGATTTTATTTTTTCGTCCTCTATTCTATGCATAATTTTAATTCACATCATTCACTATTAATAGTAAATCTACAGATCCATAAATCTAATAAAACAATAATAGTGTATAATTTCATATTTTAGATATAATTTTACTAGATTTGTTGTAATGAAATATCCAGTGGAGTATTCACGACAGTTTACAGATCATATTGGTATTAGAGCAAGTTTATTTAGGTGTATTTTGGATATTTGCAGGAGATCTATATCGCTTGGGCCAAAATTCGTAAAACCCTAATCATGGCCAACAAAGTTGTGAATAACCATCATGATCTTGCAAAGGAGAGGTTTTTGTGTTTAGAACAACAAATCACTGATATAAATCGTAATGTAAATCTCCCCATGGCAACCTTGAGAAAGAAGTTTGGGATATTTGGAGAAGATGGGGGTTAAAATACAGAGGACAAATCAGAAGAGGGGTCAGAAGATTAGGAAGAAATAGAGAATTAGTTAGAGAAAGAACCTGAAAAAGATTAACCCAGTTCAAGTGTCATGAATCAATCACAAACCCAGTTGAAAATGGAAGAAAAGGTCGATATCAAGTCGTACCTATTGTATCTCTGAGATGATAATGGTCAGCTATCATGCCAGGGCATCTAAGATGTTTATTTTGGGGGTTTTGCTTTAATTTGGAGGACCAATGTATGAAACAGATTTAAAACAGTGATGCCTAACCTTTTGAATAGTATTAATATTCAAACAGAGGGCTGCTATTAAAATTCACACAGTGATATAGCTTGTATGGTGGTGAGCAGAAATAGAGATATGATATAACTATCACAGTCTTCAAATTGAAAATTAAATAATCATAAGTAAGAAAACCTTTAAACTATGTTCAGAATGTTTAACAAAATATGCTTAAGCTTATAAAAGATGTTGATGATTTTATGATTTAGAGGGAATTAATTAAACAAACAGTTCATATAATTCATTCTCTTTATAGATGATCACTTCAGAAGCTTATAGGAATAAATCTAAACACAATTACTTCTACCTAGTTATCTTTGTAAAACATAAGAATATGAAGAAAACACTATGAAATAAAACTGGAAAAACTTACAGTAAAAACAAAATTGTATGAATCAGAATTTAGAATCATTTGCTTTTGTATTAATGATTTAGAAAAGTCAAGTACATGTAATGTTTAGAAATGCTTCTTCAAGGGTGCAACCCTTAATAACTTATGGAATAGAGTTATTTATACAATCTTAGAATTGAGCAAATAGCTTAAACTATTTTACAAAAATAGATAAATACAAAATTAGGAATATAAACTGATAGTCGATCTGTCACTATTTTGGTGTTGAGTTGTTGATGACTATTGCTGGAAAAGCTAAGAATTGTTGAAACTGTGATGATTGTTCCTAGAAATATTGAATGTTGTTTGATCACCCTTATAGTCAAGTAAATCAGTTAACTCTTCCCACCGTTTCTTATCTTGGATAGATAACTTAGTTACCCTTCTATAAACTTCATCCATCTCTGTATATTTAGTAAAAGTGGGTTTTACTAAAAATATATGTCTGACTTCATTTAAGATGAAGAAGGTGTCCCTGAGTGCATCCAACACAACCCTTGGTGTTGCTGCACCTCTTATGTTTGAAATTGAAGTTGTATTGGTGCTAACCTTTGTAAGCTTTTGAACATAATCTTCAGTAGGCATTACTTTGTCATTTATCAAAAGAATATAGGGCAAACCCTTGCTGGTCAAGGATTCTAACCTGCTGAAAAATCGTTGAACTATGGTATTCACATTGTTGCACTTCTCCTCCAACTGAACGGTGAGGTTTTTCTTGGTAATGATCTTCTTTACTTCCAGTATAGTTTTTGTCCTATCATTTATACCTAATTCTTGAAGCTCATAGTTGTCATTAGAATTCAGGAACTTGATTATTTCAGAAGCAATTTCTGGCATGTCCCCAAGCTCTTTAGAAATATTTTCAACAACTTCTTGAGCTTTCTCCAATAGGTATTTTTTATCAAAGATTATCTTGATGTAGGGATAGATATCCTTGATTGATTCAGTAATTTCTTCCCACAAAATCTCCCTTGCCAAACACAATTTGTTTCCAAGTTAATATTCTTTGAGTTCCCTCTACAATGCTTCAATCTAACCTTTTTCCCTCTGGAGCTCAGCTACATGTGAACTATCTGCAACTGCTTTCATATGTTGTAGCTCTTTCAGTTCATTTTGCAACTTCTTGATTTCTCCTGTCCGAATAGACAGATTCTGAACAACTTCAGCAATTTGTTCAACTCCTTTTGTTGTACCTGTAGTTGATGTTGTCGATGAAGCAAAAACTCTAGTTACAGGGATTACTACAAGGGGAACTACATCCATTGGAGTTTCGACTCTTTTGACAGCTTCTTCTTTCTCCTTGACCAATTTCTCCATTTTCTCCGCCATCTATTTTATTTGCAGATTTTTTTCCATGATAAGCTTCATCATGTCAGATTTATGAGTTTTGGTTTCTTCAATCTCCTTGGTCATTGGGTCCTCAGAAGGTGGCAGTTTGAGCTCCTTCCTTAATGTTGAGAGCTCAACATTTTTCTTCTTGACAAGTTCTATGCAACATTTATATTTGAGAGATCATATCCCATTTTCAGCGCCAGATCTTCCAAAGATTTAATCTTGGTGTATTTTTCCAATGAGGAGACTTTCTACAACTTGAGTTGTGACTATGTATTTGCTAAGGTAACCTACAAAATTGACAAACTCATGGCAGTGTTAGTCAAAGTGGAAGAAATCACCTGACCAGTTTGTTTTTGCATCTCAATTGGTCAATTAGATGCACATCTTTTACATTAAACTCAAAAGAGGTCTACTTCTGATAATGTGCGGAAGTCCTGGGCTGTGGAATTTGAGCTTGCAGGAAAGCCATCTGCATCTTTCCCTTCTCAGAGTCAAAGACTGAAAGAAGTCTGGCTTGAGAGTTGGAGGAATGTTTCTAGAATTGGGTATAGGTGTTCAATTTCAATTCTTCATTCATCTTTTTAATCTCACTGAAAACATGAAAGATGTCCTCCTCCATGTCCTTCTGAATGCTTCCACTAGTCTGAATTACTTGTTGTTCCTGAGAAGTAGTGGAATGAGTTGGGGACTAGGTAGACTGTCCACCAAACTGTGTATAGAGCAAAGTCTCTCCAAGTCCATCAAATATTGTTTTTGAGAGAAAATGTAGTGAAGAAGGTGGGAGTCCCAAAGTCCTATTTCATTTGTCTGATCAATTAATTGATCCTCCATCCAACAGTAAATTTCATATAAATCAAATTGAGAGGGAGACTCAATGATTTTACAATCTCTGTCGACCAGGGGAGTATGATGGAAGTCAACTTGTGGATGAATAAGAAGATTTGGGATTTCTGCAATTTCTTTTCCCTTAGGAGGCATCTTTTTAAGTTAATTACAGGTTGAGAGTGACAAAATGGAAGAAATTGATTTGAATCACAGTGATAATAGAAAAACAGTATAAGTGAAAGTAGATAGGTGAACCTAGGTGTTGGCTTGGTTCTAAACAAAATGACAAATTTGGTTGAATGATGATTCTGTCATTTAGGCTATAAGAATGAAATCTCCAGTGATGAATTGAGTTCCAGAATTATACTCTGTAACGGTGTTCATGAAGAAACAAGGCTTATAATGAACAAAAATGGATCAGGGTTGTTTAATGAACGGCTAATTCCTCATTAATTATCCAACATGATTGATAAACGGGTCTATGGGGCATAAATTCGTAGGAGTTGCAAATTAAATGAATAACGGATAGGCAGCAACTGATTGGACAGAAGAAGTGACATGGAGCGGACATGAACAGTGACATTGGAGCGACGATAAACGGTCAAATGTAAACCGCGTTCAGGAGCAACTTTAGGTGGTAAGTTGTTTCGGGATTTGAAGTTGTGAAAGATTAGAATGAGGGAAAAGTAGTTTAAGAGGGAGGCATCTTGTTAAGTTAATTACAGGTTGAAAGTAACAAAAAAGGAAAAAATTGGTCTAAAACACAGTGATAAAAGAAAAACAATATAACTGAAAGTAGATAGGCGGAACTAGATGTCGAATTGGTTCTGAACATAATGACGAATTCAGTTGAATGATGAGTCTGTCGTATAAGCTATAAGCATGAAATCTCCAGTGATGAATTGAGTTTCAGAATTATACTCTATAACAATTTTAATGAAGGAACAAGGCTTATAATGAACAAAAACGGACTAAGGTTGTTTAATGAACAAATAAAACCTCATTAATTATCCAATGGGACTGATAAATGGATCTATTGGGCATAAATTCATGGGATTTGTGAATTAAATGAATAACGGATATGTGGCAGCTGATTGGACAGAGGAAGTGACATGGAGTGGACATGGACAGTGACATTGGAGCAGCGGTAAACAATCAAATGTAAATTGCATTCAGGAGCAACTTTAGGTGGTAAGTTTTTTTGGGATTCAAAGTCTCGAAAGACTAGAATGAGGGAAAAGTAGTTTAAGAGGGAGGAATCTTGTTAAGTTAATTACAGGTTGAAAGTGACATAAATGGAAGAAATCGGTTTGAAACATAGTGATAACAGAAAAACAGTATAACTGAACATAGATAGGTGGAGCTAGATGTCAGCTTGACTCTGAATAGAATGACAAATTCAGTTGAACCATGAGTCTGCCGTTTAGGTGGTAAGCATGAAATCTCCAGTGACGAATTAAGTTTTAGAATTATACTATGTAATGGTTTTCATGAAGGAACAAGGTTTATAATGAATAAAAATGGACCGGGGTTGTTTAATGAACGGCTAAATCCTCATTAATTATCCAACGGGACTGATAAACAGATCTATGGGGCATAAATTCACAGGAGTTATGAATTAAATTAATAAAAAATAGGTGGCAGCTAATTGGATAGAGGAAGTGACATGGAACGGACATGGATAGTGACGTTGGAGCAGCGATAAACGATCAAATGTAAACTGCATTCAGGAGCAACTTCAAGTGGTAAGTTGTTTCAGGATTTGAAGTCCCGAAAGACTAGAATGAGGGAAAAGTAGTTTAAGTGGGAGGCATCTTGTTAAGTTAATTATAGGTTGAAAGTGACAGAAATGGAAGAAATTGGTCTAAAACACAGTGATAACAGAAAAACAGTATAACTGAAAGTAGATAGGTGGACTTAGATGTCGGCTTGGTTCTGAACAGAATGACAAATTCGGTTGAATGATGAGTCTGTCGTTTAGGCTGTAAGCATGAAATCTCTAGTGATGAACCAAGTTTCAGAATTATACTATGTAATGGTTTTAATGAAGGAACGGAGCTTATAATGAACAAAAATGGACCGAGGTTGTTTAATGAACAGCTAAATCCTCATTAATTATCCAACGGGACTGATAAACGAGTCTATGGGGCATAAATTCGTGGGAGTTGTGAATTAAATGAATAATGGATAGGTGGTAGCTGATTGGACAGAGGAAGTGACATGGAGCGAACATGGATAGTGACATTGGAGTAGCAGTAAATGGTCAAATGTAAACCGCGTTCGGGAGCAACTTCAAGTGGTAAGTTGTTTCGGGATTTGAAGTCCTGAAAGACTAGAATGAGGGAAAAGTAGTTTAAGAGGGAGGCATCTTATTAAGTTAATTACAGGTTGAAAGTGACAGAAATGGAAGAAATCGGTCTGAAACACAGTGATAACAAAAAAACAATATAACTGAAAGTAGATAGGTGGACCTGGATGTCAACTTGGTTCTTAACAGAATGAAAAACTCGGTTGAATGATGAGTCTATCGTTTAGACTATAAGCACGAAATCTCAAGTGATGAATTGAGTTTCATAATTATACTCTGTAACGGTTTTCATGAAGGAACAGGGCTTATAATGAACAAAAATGGACCGGGGTTGTTTAATGAACGGCTAAATCCTCATTAATTATCCAACAGGACTGATAAATGGGTCTATGGGGCATAAATTCATTAGAGTTGTGAATTAAATGAATAATGGATAGGCGACAGCTAATTGGACAGAGGAAGTGACATGGAGCGGACATGGGCAGTGACGTTGGAGTGGCAATAAATGGTCAAATGTAAACCGCGTTTGGGAGAAACTTCAGGTGGTAAGTTGTTTCGGGATTTGAAGTCCCGAAAGACTAAAATGAGGGAAAAGAAGTTTAAGAGGGCGGTTCCCAAAACTTCCCACTTTGAACCCCCGCCCCCCTCCCCAATAAAGTTCAAATGGAAAATGAGGGCCAAGGAGTGATGTGAGCCATCGGATCTCGGGGAGTGTGTGGGATGTAAGGTAAGATGAAATGGATTTAACAATGTGAGGCGAAAAGTGATGGTGGGGTCAAGATTTGTGGCGAATGTGACAATTGTGGGTTATGGGCAAATAAATGGATGAATGAAGTTAGGGTATTTACAAAATAGCATTGGTGCTTAGAATTTATGGTTAATTAAAACCCAGAACCGTATGCACACATTTCCAATGTTAC
Source organism: Pinus taeda (assembly GCA_000404065.3). Taxonomy (NCBI): domain Eukaryota; kingdom Viridiplantae; phylum Streptophyta; class Pinopsida; order Pinales; family Pinaceae; genus Pinus; species Pinus taeda. The sequence goes on along the minus strand of APFE030594920.1, from coordinate 26,330 downwards.
AACTTAGGATAAAATCCTTTCATGCTCCAATTATATCTCATATGTCTACCTACCCTTTACTCTCCTAACATTTTCACTTATTTGTCCAAGTGCATTTAGACTAACAACTCAATATTTTCCTTTTAATGACTAATCTACTTCTATCCCTTATTTCCTCCATTGGCTCATATTAAAATGTTGACCCAATTTTATTTTCTACCTATTGACAAATAATTTAAATAAAATGCAATTATGATTAAACTGTACAATTGGATTGTATGAACTGTGTGGCATTTAAACAATATGCTCACAACTTTTATTTGCAAAACTAAACTGGACTAAGAGTAGTGGCATTTGGATTTGCAACACTTTCAGAGTTTATTATTTTTTCTTTTCTTTCTAAACTAACATTTTATTTTTGCCTTCATTTTTTAGGGAATCTACTCTAACATTTTATTTGATATGGACTTATTCATTAAATATCCCCATCATTTTTTATTTAATATTCTTTTTTGTTCGTATCCTAACTTAACATTTTCTGAAATATATTTTCATTTTTTGACTAATTGATACTAACTTACCAAAACCAAAAAATGCTACAACATCGGCTCCAACTGGGGACTACTTTCTCCTGTAGAATGCAGGAAACCTGCAGATCCATGTGCCTTCTCCTCGGGCTACGGAGTCTTTGTTGTGAAAACTCACATTGACAATTTGAAAAATAAAATAAACCGAACTTTTTACAATGGTAGTAATGAAATATACTTCAACTTCTCAGTACTGAATATAATGTTTGAGAAACCTTCCATTAAAAAGATAAGTGGAATATAGTCCCTCAATATTTTGTAGCACAAAATCATTGTTTCCCTTTACTTCAGCAATAGCTAAAGGTCCAAACCACAGGTTGTCAAACTTGTCATGTTTTCCCTTATCTTCTCTTCTAGAATCCCATCTTAGAACTAGATCACCCTCCTTAAAGTCCCTTTCCCTGGCTCTTCTGTCAAAAAGGCTCTTCATCTTATTTTGATACTTTTTCAACTTGTATTGAACTTCATCTCTATTTTCATTTAGTTCAATAATCTGATTTATTCTCCTTGAAAAATCATCGGGTTCATCAGTAGAATCCTGCAGGAATTTTAAAACATGGAAGGCCAAGTTGGTAGGGAAGCTTTCATCTTTCCCATAGACTAACTAAAAAGGAGATTTCCCAGTAGACCTCTTTGGAGTGATCCTGTTTTCCCAGACTACATAAATTAGATGAGAGTCCTAACTCTTTTTATGATCTGCTAAAGTCTTTTTGATTACCTTTATCAGACTTTTATTTGATGATTCTGCAATACCATTACCTTGAGGATAATATGGAGTTGAATGATGTAACAGAATCTGATATTTCTAGAAAAACTCAATCATTTTAACACTGGAAAATGTTGTGGCATTGTCAGTAACAATCTAGGTTGGGCAACCAAATCTAGACAAAATATTTTCTTCAATGAATTTGATTACTACTAAATCAGTAGCATTTCTTACTGGAATTGCTTCCACCCATTTGGTAAAGTAGTTTGTTGCAGTGAGGATCCATCTATGTTGATTTCTTGAAGTGGGATTAATTTCTCCAATAAAATCTAGTCCCCATTGGAGAAAAGGTGTTGAGACTATTGTTGGGATCAGTGGAAGAGCTGCTATTTTTTGCTTACCAGCAAACATCTGACAAGGGACACAACTTCTGACCTTTGCTCCTACTTGCAAGAACAATGTGGGCCAATAAAATCTTGCCCTTAATATCTTATATCCTATTTATCTCCAAGCATAATGTCCTCCACAAAATCCTATATGAAACTGATCAATGATTCCTTCAGTTTCTGATTCTGTTAAACATAATAACAAAATATTTAGTGGGTCCTTGTAGTATAGATTTGCATTTATGATACAGAATTTTATTGCTTTCACTTTGAGAGCTTTACATTGACTTTTGGAAAATGATGTTGGACATTCAAAATGGATCAAGAAATTTACAATATCTTGATACCAATTTGAAGAAAGAAATTTCTCATCAATGTGTAGAGAAATGGTCTGATGTAAAGGTAAAGGTTCTTGTGGATTATTTTCTTCAAGATGGTGAGGAGGTTCTTGTGGATTCTCCCCTTCTGCATGAATAGAAGGTCCTTGTGGATTCTCCCCTTGTATTTCCAAAACAGAGCTGATGCCCAGCACTTTACAGTTGGATTCAGCTAGAAGCTTAGCTAATCCTTGACCCTTAACTAGCTTTGCGGTTTTGATAGTTAGATCAAACTCCAATATTTGAGTGATACATCTACCTCTCTTCCCATCTATTTCTGGTTGTGTCAAAACAATTTTTACAGCACTGTTAGGAACATAAGTAGTAATAGGTGAATGTAGGACATACATCCTGAATGATTTCAAAGCTTGTATAATGGCATAGGCTTGCTTCTCAATTATGTCATACTTAAGCTCGACATCTCTCATAACCTTACTGAAAAAGGCTATAGGTTGGTCATGGGAATCTTCATTCTTTTGTAATAAAACAACAGCAAGGGTTGTTTCAGAGGCAAAGGAAAATATACTGAATGGCTTGGTATAATCAGGACTAGCCAAGGTTGGGGCTTCAGAGATAGCCTTCTTGATTTGGTCAAATGCATACCTGGAAGAGACAGTCCACTTAACTTCATGATCCTTTCGAAGCATATCAGTTATGTCTTTCACAATTTCAGCATAATTTGGGATGAACCTCCTTAAAAAATTAATCTTGCCTAGAAAGGCTTTGATCTCCTTCTTATTTCTAGGTAATGACAATGTTTTTATTGCAGAAACACGTTTGGGACCAATCACCACTCCTTGTTTTGAGATTATATGCCCTAGCATCTTTCCTTCTTTGATAGAAAACAGAGACTTTTTAGGATTGAGGGAAATTTCAAATTTCCTACACCTATCAAAAACCTTCATCAAGTGCTTTAGATGTTTCTGATTAGAATTAGAAAAAACAGTTATGTAATCAAGATAAATGACTACAAATTTGTTCACCTATCCCACAAAATCTATGTCCATAGCTCTTTGAAAAGTTGTTCCAGCATTGGACAAGCCAAAGGGCATTATAGAGTATATAAATGTACCCTAGGGTGTAGTAAAGGTTGTCTTCTCTCTATCTGTTGGGTCAACATTTATTTTATTGTAACCTGAAAAACCACAAGAGTGGAAAGTTGTTGTGCTCCTAAAACCATCTGAAGTAACTGATCCATTTTGGGTAAAGGTTAATTATCTTTTAATGATTCTTTATTCAAATTCCTAAAGTCCACACAAAGTCCGATTTCCCCATTCTTCTTTCTAACAAGTACTAAATTAGCAACCCAATTAGAGTATCTAATAGGGAGAATAATTTGGGCATCAAGCATTTTCCTAATTTCCTTTTCTACAGTTGGTAGAAGTGCTAGATTAATCCTCCTAAGTTTCAGTTGACAAGTTTTTGCTTCTTGTTATAAAGGAAACTTATGTTGTATCAGTGATGTATCATAAGTTTTTAGATCAACATAGGTCCATGCAAAAACATCCTTGTATTTTTCAAATAACTTAAGGGATTGAGCTTTAATTCTGGGATCTAAGGATGCACAGATTTTGAGGCTCCTAATGTCATCATTTGTTCCATTGTTTACTTACTTTATGTGATCTTGTGGAGAGATTGACTGTGGGTTTCTAAGGACATCATTTCGATCAAACAATTTTTCTAAAGGAATGAGACCCTTGGGAATAAAATTGTTAGACAATTGAATGCTATCATGATTAGCAATTTTTGAGTTGAAATCTGAATTATCATTTTCATTTGAATTTTTAATTGTTTCTATTCTATTTTCATCAATTTGTAGAACTAAAAATTCACCTATAACCTGCAGAAAAGATTTTAATTGTTCATCATCTTCGAATACCTACCAGTATTTTAGGTTATCCTCAGATGGATGGCCTGTATTTGACTTGTATTTGATAGAGAACATTAGTTTGATCAGGGATTTTAAATGAACTAGAAGAAACAGCTAGGGAATCTGCATGAATATTCTGATCCCTTGGGATATAAGTCAAATTAAAAGCATTGAAGAAATTTTCAACTGAAAAACCTCATTTCGATAAGATCTAAGCCTAGGATGTTTTGTTTGGAAAATATTTCTAACTTGTTTAACAATGAGCTCTGAGTCAGTAAAAACACTCAAGTTTTTTACTTTTAAGCTCTTGGCTAACTATAGTCCTAAAAGGAAAGCTTCATATTCAGCTACATTATTAGTAACTTCAAAATAAAGTTTGCATGATTGTGTAATGTTTTCTTTTTCCGGTGAGATTAATACTACCCCAGCTCCTGCTTCATCCTTTGTACAAGAACCATCAAATAATAGCCTCCAGACATCATTCTGATTTAGTATAGGCCTTTCAATTACATCTTCAATTTTTGCTTGAGTTTCATGTGTTTGGTTTGAAGAAAGTCGGAAACAACCAAAATCTTGATCAATTGCATAAATGGGATGGTTTCTTGGTTGATTTGTTTTGCAAACAGTGTGCACAAATATTACCTCTCTATACAGCCTTAGTTGCCCTCCACCATAAACTAGTATAGTGGCATAAGACATGTCCATTTGAAGAGTTCCCCCTAATTTGGCACAGCAAGACCTTGAAAGGAGAATTCCAAATTTGGGAGGAATATCTATGACAACTATATCTAGCACTACACTTTTTACTAGGGTTTGGGTGAGAGTGACTACTAAATCCTTAGTCAATCCTAGACAAGGCACCCTTTTAGAATCAAAGTTTTACAAATCATGATAGGATCTAGTTATGTCGAGATTTAAATGATGCATGATAGTTTTTGGCATGAGATTATGTGATGCTCCATAATCAAGCATACAATTGTATAGCATAGAATCATTTGTTTTAAGAGTGACATAGAAAGGGGGTACTATTTCATCTACCATATATGAGCTAGGACCAAAGACAACTGCTGGTTTTTCATCTTGAAGACTAATGATATCACTTTTAGCATCAACTGAGGTGTTTTGTATCCGTTTGGAGACTTGATTTTTATATCCAAGGTTTTTGGAAAGTTTTGAAAGTGGTATAGGGATTTTAACTCTTTCTAACTCCTTTTCAACATTAAATGTAGTTAAAACGGTTTTTTCAATTTGAGTAGTATCAGTTGACTAATTTAATGGTAGAATAATAGTTGTTTGAGTTTCAACAGCTTTGGTATGAGGTTCAATTGTTGGAGGTTCCTTAGGAGGTCTTCCAGGACCAAGTCTAGGCCTAAGATCATATCTTTTGTTTAGTTCTACAATTAGGAATTCACAGAAGGCATGGTATTTGGAAGCTTGTGAGGAGTCTTGATCTTGTTGATCTTGCTTTTGTTGTGAAAGAGGAATAATAGCAGTTTAACCAAAAGAGGTATCCATATTATTAATATCTTCAGTGATATTCATAGTATTGTCATCAGGCTGTTGATCATCTTTTAGTAAAGGAGTTGGAACCTGTTGATCATTACTATGCCTTTGAAGAATTTGTAATGGTGGATTTCTTTTGTATTGCCCTTGATTATGATTTTGGGGTTGAGTGATCGTTTTTTGAACTAATCTAGGTTAAGTCTCAATATTGGAAATTCTATTGGACAAATTTCTAAGAAGTGAAGTTATTTCATCTATTTTAGAATCTTCAGTTTTAGTTTTAGAAGAAGTAGAGGCCTCTTAACTAGTTTTAAGTTTTCTTTGTGCCTTTTCTTCTTTAGCTTTTAAAGTGGTTGAGGCAGCCCTATTTTCTTCCACCTCTATAGCATTAGTTTTCATATCTTCAAGAGTCCTTGAAGTTCTTGTTAATCTAGGTTGTCATTGATGTCAATATAGCAATGTTTATGATGGCAAATTCTTTGATACATGATTTCCCATTAATGCCTATTGATCATAATGCTCACAGTGATGAAAGTTTGATATATGATGATATGATGAGATGGAGGACCCAAGTGGATTGAACAGCAGGAGGATCCAAGTGGATTGAACAGCAATTGAACAACGATTGAACAGCAAACGATGCAGGAGGTCAATTAATCAGCAATTGAACAGGGAATGACGTAGTAGATCCAGTAAAGCAATAGGAGAAAGAAGCCAAAGAGTAAGATGAAGAGTTTATCAAAATCCATCAAAGAAACAAGTCATCGGAGCAAGAGAAGCAGGTTATCGCATATGCCCAAGGGTAAGTGTTATTGAAAGAACAAAGAGCAACAACTATAACAAATGAGTAAAGAAGAAAACTATCAGAAGAGCGGAAGAGTGAAGAGAAGTCACAAGAGAAACACCTATCGGAAGAGCGGGGGTAGGAAAGTACGGACATCCTTGATCGTGGTTGAAGTCCTGCACTCAATCCTAGCCATCGATCTCATAGTCAACCCTTAGATCACGGTCAACTGCAAGGATTAAGGTTGATTTTACTCCATGTGCCAGTCGAAGTCCCGCAAACCTCTGATTGCGATATGTAATACGGACCCGATAGTTCCATTACATACGCCTTAATATGATATTGTGTCCACCACATCGCAAGTCTCTTTAAAGCCTTGTCATGTTGAAACCCCTGATTGCAATTTGAGCTATGGACCTAGTCTGTTTATGAAAACATGCCCAATGTAATATCACATCCACCTATAGGAACAATCATATCGCATGTCATAAAGGGATGTATATCCAAATCCTCCAATTGCGATGGAGCTATGGACCCGACAAATCTATTGATGATTGTTTAATATTATATCGCGTCCATTTCATCGGCAGTATGAATATCGGCCATGTTACATCGGTGATGTTAAGATTTGCGATTGTGGGACCTCCGAAAGTTGTGATTGTGATTGATGACGTGGATGTGGGACCTCATTGGTTACGGTCTCTCCTATGAAATCCTCGGTAAATAATGAGTCTATTGTATGAATATTAAAAAAAAAGGGCCTCTCTGATATAATTTTAATATGCAACATCTATTGTAATTCGGCCTCTCTTCCAAATGAACGTGTCTTTTGAGTATTGGTGAACTTGAAGAGATAGAGGAAGTCGAAGACTGGGAAGCCGAAGGTCGAGGGAGCAAAAGAGGAAGCCGAAGATCAAACGAGCAAAGAAGGAAGCTGAAAGGTCCAGCGAAAGAAGAAAGGAAGACAAAGTGCAAGCGAAGAAGTAAGTTGAAGGGTCTAGCAGAAGAATAAGGAAACCGAACATCAAACATTCTATTGACTGGGTTATTTATTGAAAATCTCATAGCTGTGTTTAGTAGTGATTTCAGATAACAATTCCAAAGGACACTCTACAGATCTAAGAAGATTATCTAAGTATGAACAGGAAACTGCGATAGTCACTTCTTTGAAGAAGTCATTCTTGATGCAGTTACTCCTCAAGCCTCACTCCTGAAGAAGTTACTATGACAGTGAGAATAGAGGGTCGAAACAGAGTTGTTTTGAAAAGACATTGAGGCCTAGCACAGATATCTTGTTGATAAGTATCAGCGGATCTTGGTGACATTGTTGGAGATCATGATGGCTATTTGAAATCATCATGAGGTAACTTTGTAGACTCTGTGTGGGAAATATGAAGAGTTGTGAAGACTCCTTCATATGAAGACGGGTTTTCATTGATGATGTAGCATGGAGACTACAGTGAAGTTGTAGCTTGACAGAATTCAGTGAAGAAGATTTTTGGAGCAGAGAATTACTACCAAACATATCCAGACAATATATAGCAGAGGGTTGGAGCCCTTGGGGTCGGTGCCTCAGAATAGGAAGGATTGGTGTCCTTGGAGTTGGTGCTCCTAAATCCAAGGTTGGTGCCTTCACAAGACAGGGTTGGTGCCCTAGAGGTTGGAGCCTCACAAAAAGTCCAAGTTGGTGCTTAGCAACATGTTGGAACCTTATATATATATATATATATATATATATATATATATAATATATATATATATATATATATATATATATTATATATTATATCTTATTTATATATATTGCATCTGATTTATTGTAAATATTATATTAATAAAATATTGTATTCCTATTGTTCATTTTTTGTTCTAAATATAAATGATTTACTGGTAAAATTACAATTGGAAAGGAATACCTGATCAACCCCCCCCCCTCTCTGTATTTCCAACAATTGGTATCAGAGCCATTACCTTTTCTCAAAGCCTAACAACTTGAAGGGCGATCATTAGAACACAAATGGCGAAGCTAGGGAAGAAAGTCTCCAATCCTCCTAAAGATGTGTCTCCCTCTACCACTGAAATAGAAGACAAACAATTTGTGGAGGCTCAATGGTTCAATGGAAACTTTGATATATGGGAAGCAAGAATGAGGAATTTTGTAAAGACTCAAGGCATTGAAATTTGGAAATTAGTGATAGTTGATAGCATGATGGATGGAGAATCCAAGGAGTACAATGCAAAAGCAATGAAGGCAATTTTGAAAGGGCTACCTAATTCTATAAAGAACAATTTAGGAAAATTTTCGTCAACAAAGGGTATATGGGACAAACTTCATGACCTTCACTCAAAAGGAGCATTGACCATGACCACTAGTCAAGAAGATGATGGAAACCAAGAACGAAATCCAAAACCCATCATAGAAGATGAAGAGAATGAAAAGGTTGTGTATAAGATCTCCTCACTAAACTTATGGCTGCCATGGAAGAGATTATCAATTTGAAAAAGGAAAATGAGGAACTTAAGAAGAAAGCACTAGCTGGTGACCAAGACCAAACAAGGAAGAAAGTTGACCTTGTCAAGCTTCAAGTACAAGAAAGGGATGAAGAGCTTACCAAGCTTAAGAAGGAATTTCATCAAAGCAAAAGAAAGCATCATGAAGAAGTCATATCCATGAAAAATCAATTGGATAAAGCAAAGAAATGGGAAGATACCTTGTCAAGTCAACTTGAACAAAGGCACAAGAGCTTGAACAAACTTGAAGAAGAGATTGGTCAGTACAAGGTAGAGGTCTCCTCTCTCAAATATCAACTACAAGAAGCAAGAAAGTTAGCGCAAGGAGCTGAGAAGACAATGGAAGCATGAGCAATCATAGAAGGACAGGTTGATGAAGCAGAAAAGGAGAGAAACACCATGATATGTTGACTAAAAGCAAAGGATGGAGAAATCTTCAAATTAAAATCTAACATCAACCTTCTCAAGGCCGAAACATGTAAAGCTACAAGGATCAAGGAAGAAATGGAGAGCATTCTAGTAAAGGAAAATGAATAAATATTCAAAATGAAGTCGGATATCATCTCCCTTAAATTAGAAGAAAATGAAGCAATATGTATCAAGGAAGAGATTGAGAAACAACTTGCTAAGAAGAATAATTATTGTGAAAAATTGGAAGAAGAGATTGTCTCCCTTAGGAAAAAGGTTGAAGGGATGGACAAAACCTTGAAGAGCTCTCAAGCCTTGGATGACATGCTCAGCCATCAAATATGTCCATTTGATAAATCGGGTCTCAGGTATGCAGGTGAATACTCAAGCAAGAATGATAGTGCTTCAAACAACAAGGATATGAGGAAGTCGGAAAGAAATGTTGATGATCCCAGTTTCAGCAAAGGTAAAGATAAGAGTCAAGGCGATAATGAAGGAAGTCTTGTTCCAAGAAGAAATGCAAATGTTGTCAAGGATGCGAGAAGCAATAATTATCATCAAAGGATCTCATGGCAGAAAGGCTTCAGAAGTACATCAAGGAAATCTCCATCTCCCAGGTACCAAAGTTTATTTCTTGGTTATTGTTATTCTTTTACAAACTTTGGACACATGGCAAAATATTGTAGGGCTTATAATGATCCCCGTCAATCTCTAAGAAGCAATTTCACAAGAAGAAGTCATGAATTCTTATTCATGAACAACATAGAATGCTTCAAGTGTCATAACATTGGTCATATGGCACGTAATTGTAACTTGATTTGGGAACCTTCTCAAGCTAGAACCATGCCAAAAAAGAAAGTTACACAAGTATGGAGAAGAAAGCAAATACAATCTAAAAATCTCCTAAACCCTTTAGCCAACAACACATTTTGTTGACTCGATGAAGATATTCTTGATATTTCGAGTGTTTGATGATGGGATTCTGCCAAAAAGAGACCATGCATACAATTAGGGGGGGCTTGTGATTCTTTATCATTATTGCAGAAGCTATTCATGAAAGGGTCCTTATGAAATCCTTGTTGAGCTATATTAACAATCATCCTTTGATAAAGATCATTCCTCAGGAGAACTACATTGAAGAACATGATCTTGTAACCATTCTTTGGATTGTTGTTGAAGATGTTTTCCACTTGATCACTAAGTAGAAATTGGAGCAGCAGAGAAGGCCATCCAATGCTAGAGAAATAGGGCTAATAACTATGTTGTTGGTATTATAGAAGTTGAATGTCTCGACTCAGGGATATAATGTGAGAACAAGTAAACGAATGACAATAATAGAAGCTTTGTTTGAAGGGAAAATAAGCTTATAGTGTTCAATTTTGTAGCAGTAACATGAATCTTGATATGATTCCAAAGTATATGAGGTGTCAGTTGTTAAAGGAAGATCTGGAAGGAAGGATTTATAAGGGCATAATGCCAGAAACAAGGGAGGAGGTGACTCTCAAGGGCGGTTACACACATTTTACGGAAGGAATTTCCCCCCACTTCCATTAGAGAGATATCAATTTTACGGATGTTGTGTGATAGCACCTGCAACATTGTTAAGTTGTGAGATGTGGAACGCCAAAAGAGTCGACACAGCCAATTTCACCTTCATATAGTATTTGATGATATGAAGTCAAATCTTTTTTTATTTATCAACAGATATCAGACGCGGTCGCTGACAATACCGCCCCTGGTTATCAAGAAAATTATGTACAAGCTTGTGAAAGGCATTGATTCTATGCACGGCCATTGCGTCATGCACAAAAGCTTGAATCCTAAAGCTATATGGATAGAAATGGAGGACGTGGAATTTGTGTCACTAAAAATCGCAAGGTTTTGTCTGGGAAGAGCTACCAATTTATCTCGCAAGGCTTATACGAAGAGGGTAGGGGTACGCTGGTATGCATCTCCCGAACTACTCTTGGGTCAGGATACCTACTGTCTTTCTATTGACATGTGGAATTTCGGCTACATTTTTGCTAAATTGTATAGAAGGGAGCCTCTCTTTGTGGAATGGAATGATTTCGAGATTCTTCAGGCAATCTTTAGCTTTCTCGGAACTACAAATGAAGAATTTTGGTCAGGAGTTTCACAACTCAGTTATTGGCATCCTTTTCCTCAATGGAGCCCTGTGATCTCAAAACTGAAGTCATGGATTTAGATGATGATGCTTTCGATTTGTTATCAAAACTATTGTACTAGCTTGAAACTACATAAACATGTGAAAGAAAATATGGTTTTATGCTTTGAAGGAATCCTGATTTGAATAAAGATAGCGAGAATGACAATTTCAGTGGTATCTTCTCCTCCTTCAGACTATAAAGACTCTTTAATTGTGTCTGTTATCGAAAGAACAAAGAGCAACAACGATAACAGAGGAGTAATGAAGAAAACTATTGAAAGAGCGGAAGAGTGAAGAGAAGTCATAGGAGAAACACCTATCGGAAGAGCGGGGGTAGGAAAGTAAGGACTTCCTTGATCTTGGTTGAAGTCCCACACTCAATCCTAGCCATCAATATCATAGTCAACTCTTAGATCACGGTCAACTGCGAGGTTAAGGGTGTTTTTAATCCATGTGCCAGTCGAAATCCTGCAAACCTCCAATTGCGATATGTAATATGGACCCGATAGTTCCATTACATACGCCTTAATATCATATCGCGTCCACCACATCGCAAGTCTCTTTAGGCTTTGTCATGTTGAAACCCCCTATTGTGATTTGAGCTACAGACCTGATCTGTTTATGAAAACAATCCCAATGTAATATCACATCCGCCTATCAGAACGATCATATCGCATGGCATAAAGGGATGTATATCCAAATCCTCTGATTGTGATGGAGTTATGGACCCGATGGATCTATTGATGATTGTTTAATATTATATCGCGTCCATTTCATCGGCAGTATGAATATCGACCATCTTACATCGGTGATGTTAAGAGTTGCGATTGTGGGACCTCCAAAAGTTTTAATTGCGATTAATGACATGAATGTGGGACCTCATTGGTTACGGTCTCTCCTATGAAATCCTCCATAAATAATGAGTCTATTGTATGAATATTTAAAAAAAGGGCCTCTCTAACATAATTTTAATATGCAACATCTATTGTAATTCGGCCACTCTTCCAAATGAACATGTCCTTTGAGTATTGGTGAACTCGAAGAGACATAGGAAGCTGAAGGTCGAGCGAGCAAAAGAGGGAGCCGAAGATCAAGCAAGCAAATAAGGAAGTTGAAAGATTCAGCAGAAGAAGAAAGGAAGCCAAAGCGCAAGTGAAGAAGTAAGTCGAAGGGTCCAGTGGAAGAAGAAGGAAACTAAATGTCAAACATTCTGTGGATTGGGTTATTTATTGAAAAGCTCGGACCTGTGTTTAGTAGTGATTTCAAATAACAGTTCAAAAGGATGCTCTACGGATATAAGAAGATTATCTAAGTATGAACAGGAAACTGCGATAGTCACTCCTCTGGAGAAGTAATTCTTGAAGCAGTTACTCCTGAAGCCTCACTCCCAAAGCAGTTACTATGACAGTAAGAACAGAGGGTCGAAACAGAGTTGTTTTGAAAATACATTGAGGCCTAGCGCAAATATCTTGTTGATAACTATCAACATATCTTGGAGACATTGTTGGAGATCATGATGGCTATTTGAAATCATCATGAGGTAACTTTGCAAACTCTGGGTGGGAAATATGAAGAGTTGTGAAGACTCCTTCATATGAAGACAGGTTTTCATTGATGATGTAGCATGGAGACTACAGTGAAGCTATAGATTGATAAAATTTAGTGAAGAAGATTTTGGGACCAGAGAATTACTACCAAACATATCCAAACAATATATAGCAGAGGATTGGAGCCCTCGAGGTTGGTGCCTCAGAATTGGAAGGATTGGTGTCCTTGGAGTTGGTGCTCCTAAATCCAAGGTTGGTGCCTTGACAAGACAGGGTTGGTGCCTTGGAGGTTGGAGCCTCACAAAAAGTCCAAGTTGGTGCTTAGCAACATGTTGGAACCTTATATATATTGTATCTTATTTATTGTAAAGATTGTATTAATAAAAGCATTTATTCCTATTGTTCATTTTGTGTTCTAAATATAAATGATTTAACTAGTAAAAATAACAATTAAAAAGGAATATTGATTAACCCCCCCCCCCCCAAGTATTTCCAACAGTTCTTTCTCTTAACATTACAGCAAAATCATCTTCAAAAGCTTTTGAAAACTTGGATTTGGCTGCTGCTACAGGAGGTTTGCAATCAAGGGGCATCTTATGATAAATTTTGTTGAACCTTTTGATAAAATCAGAGACAGGTTCACCAAACTTTCTCTTAAGTTCTTCAAATTTAGTCAAAAAGTAAAGAGCATCTTTCTTCACTCCCCATTGATTTTTGAATATATTTGTTAGTTCTTCCCAGTTTCTAATGGAATTTGCAAGTAACTACCTAAACCAAGTTCTCACATTTCCCTCAAGAGACTGAAAAAACAACCTCATGTAAACATTATCTTGTTCTATGTTCATGTTATTTGCAAAGTCTAGAAATGTTTGAAGATGGTCCTCAGCTGAGGGACTAGTTTCTCCATTATACCTAGGGAGGAGTTTCAAATATCCATTAAGGAAAGCATCAAGGATTGGAGGTAAAACTAAAGCTGCATATATTTCCTATACATTGGGTTGAAATGCCATAGTAGATGATGATGAATGATATGTTTGTGAAGATGATGATAAGGAAGAGGGAGATGGTAAAATAGGGGGAGAATTACTATGTGGGGGTGAAGAAGGAGGAGATAAAAAAGGTGGGCATGTCTTGAATGATTTTAAAGGAGTCTTAATAACTAACTTGTGGAGTTGAGAATGAATATCCTCTTTGGTTTCAAGAAGTGGATTTGAATATATAGAAAAGGTCCCTTCAGGTTGTTTAGAGGTAAAAGATTCAGGTTGATCAGAAGTGGAATGGAATGAATAGGTAGTGGGGGATATAAAGTTTGTAGGTTTGTATTCAAGTAAATGAACACCTAGGTTAGACGTGAGATTCAAGTGAATGAATAAAGCTAATTTGAAATCAACTCCCCTATCTAAAAGTTCAGCAACCCTAGGTGATAGGTGAGTGTAATCTAGATTGGATGGAATGTTACTATAGGAATCAAACTGTATTATATCTTCAGACTGCCAGGCTGAAGTGGAAGAATACGATTGATGTCTTCTTTTGGAACTAGCCTTTTTCAGAAGTCTTTCTGGATCTGACAGAGGACTAATAATGTCAGATTCAAAATGGGATCTTGTGTGCTTAAAAGGTGCCAGATTGGCTCAATGGAGTCACCAGGTGAAGGATTTTGACCTATCTATACCTTTAGTCACCTTAAAGTAATAGGATTTATATCGTTGACCCAGGAAAACTTAATGAAATTCGATTCCCCGGCAATGGCACCAAATTGATGTTGTATCTCTGAGATGATAATGGTCAACTATCATGTCAGGGCATCTAAGATGTTTGTTTTGGGGGTTTTGTTTTAATTTGGAGAACCAATTTATGAAACAAATTTAAAATAGTGATGCCTAACCTTTTGAATAATATTAATATTTAAACAGATGACTGCTATTAAAATTCACACAATGATATAGCTTGTATGGTGGTGAGCAGAAATAGAGAGATGATATGACTATCACAATCTTCAAATTGAAAATTAAATAATCATAAGTGAGAAAACCTTTAAACTATGTTCAGAAGGCTTAACAAAATATGCTTAAGCTTACAAAATATGTTGATGATTTTATGATTTAGAGGGAATTAATTAAACAAACAGTTTATATAATTCATTCTCTTTATAGATGATCACTTCATAAACTTATAGGAATAAATTGAAACACAAGTACTCCTACCTGGTTATCTTTGTAAAACATAAGAATATGAAGAAAACAC
This sequence comes from Pinus taeda, assembly GCA_000404065.3. Taxonomy (NCBI): domain Eukaryota; kingdom Viridiplantae; phylum Streptophyta; class Pinopsida; order Pinales; family Pinaceae; genus Pinus; species Pinus taeda. The sequence goes on along the minus strand of APFE030594920.1, from coordinate 11,261 downwards.
TGTGAAATAAAACTGGAAAAAACTTACAGTAAAAACGTAATTGTATGAATCAGAATTTAGAATCCTTTGCTTTTGTATTAATGATTCAGAAAAGTCAAGTACATGTAATGTTTAGAAATGCTTCTTCAAGGGTGCAACCCTTAATAACTCGTGGAAGAGAGTTATTTATAAAATCTTAGAATTGAGAAAATATCTTAAACAATTTTACAAAAATATATAAATACAAAATCAGGAATATAAACCGATAGTCGATTTGTCAATATTTTGGTGTTGAGTTGTTGATGACTATTGCTGGAAAAACTGAGAATTGTTGAACCTGTGATGATTGTTCCTAGAAATATTGAATGTTGTTTGATCACCCTTTTAAACAAGTAAATCAGTTAACTCTTCCTAGCGTTTCTTATCTGGGATAGATAGCTTAGTTACCCTTCTATAAACTTCATCCATCTCTATATATTTAGTAAAAGTAGGTTTTACTAAAAATATATGTTTGATTTCATTTAAGATGAAGAAGGTGTCCTTGAGTGCATTCAGCACAACCCTTAGTGTTTTTGCACCTCTTATGTTTGAAACTGAGCTGCATTGGTGCCGACCTCTGTAAGATTTCGAACATAATCTTCAATAGGCATTAATTTGTCATTTATCACAATCATAGAGGGCAAACCCTTGCTAGTCAAGGGTTATAACCTGCTAAAAAATCGTTGGGCTATGGTAATCACACTGTTTCACTTTTCTTCCAACTGAAGGATGAGGTTTTTCTTGGTAATGATCTTCTTTACTTCCAGTATAGTTGTTGTCTCGTCATTTATACCTAATTATTGAAGCTCATAGTTGTCTTTAGAATTCAAGAACTTGATTATTTCAAAAACAATTTCTGGCATGTCCTCAAGCTCTTTAGAAATAGTTTCAACGTCTTCCTGAGCTTTCTCCAACATGTTTTTTTGATCAAATATTATCTTGATATAGGGCCAAATATCCTTGATTGATTCAGTAATTTCTTCCCACAAAATCTTCCTTTCCAAACCCAATTTATTTCCAAGGTAATATTCTTTGAGTTCCCTCTGCAATGCTTCAATCTTACCTTTTGCCCTCTGGAGCTCAACTGCATATGAACTGTTTGCAACTACTTTCATATGTTGTAGCTCTTTCATTTCATTTTGCAACTTCTTGATTTCTTCTGTCTGAATAGACAGGTTTTGAACAGATTCAACGAGTTGTTCTACTCCTTCTAATGTACCTGTAGTTGATGTTGTGGCCGAAGCAAAAACTCTGGTTACAGGGATTGTTGCAAGGGGAACTACATCCATTGGAGTTTGGGCTCTTTTGACAACTTCTTCTTTCTCCTTAACCAATTTCTCCATTTACTCCTCCATTTGTTTTATTTGCAGATTTTGTTCCATGATAAGCTTCATCATGTCATATTTCTGAGTTTTGGTTTCTTCAATCTCCTTGGTCATTGGGTGCTCAGAATCTGGCAGTTTGAGCTACTTCCTTAATGCTGAGAGCTTAGCATTTTTCTTCTTGACAAGTTCTTCTACAACATTTATATTTGAGGGATCATATCCCATCTTCAGCACCAGATCTTCCAAATATTTTATCTTGGTATCTTTTTCCAATGAGGAGACTTTCTCCAACTTGAGTTGTGATTGTGTATTTGCTAAGGTAACCTGCAATTTTGACAAACTCATGGCAGTGTTAGTCAAAGTGGAAGAAATCATCTGACCAATTTGTTTGTACATCTCAATTTGATCAATTGGATGCACATATTTTACATTAAACTCAAAAGAGGTATGCTTCTGATAATGTGCAGAAGTCCTGGGCTATGGAATTTGAGCTTGCAGGAAAGCCATCTACATCTTTCCCTTCTCAGAGTCAAATATTGAAAGAAGTCTTGCTTGAGAGCTGGAGGAATGTTTCTAGAATTGGGTATAGGTGTTAAATTTCAATTCTTCTTTCTTATTTCTAATCTCACTGAAAACATGAAAGATGTCCTCCTCCTTGTCCTTCTGAATGCTTCCACTAGTCTGAATTACCCGTTGTTGCTGAGAAGTAGTGGAATGAGTTGGGGACTGGGTAGACTATCCACCAGACTATGTATAGAGCAAATTCTCTCCAAGTCCATCAAATGTTGCTTTCTAAGAGAAAATGTAGTGAGGAAGGTGGGAGTCCCAAAGTCCTATTCCATATGTCTGATCAATTAATTGATCCTCCATCCAGTAATAAACTTCATATAAATCAAATTGAGAGGAAGACTCAATGATTTTACAATCTCTGTCGACCAGGGGAGTATGATGGAAGTCAACTTGTGGATGAATAAGAGGATTTGAGAGTTCTGCGATTTCTTTTCCCTTAGGAAGCATCTTCTTAAGTGAATTACAGGTTGAAAGTGACAGAAATGGAAGAAATCAGTCTGAAACACAATGATAACAGAAAACCAGTATAACTGGAAGTAGATAGGTGGACCTGAATGCCGACTTGGTTCTAAACAGAATGGAAAATTCGGTTGAATGATGACTCTGTTGTTTATGCTGTAAGCATGAAATCTTCAGTGATGAATTGAGTTTCAGAATTATACTATGTAACGACTTTCATGAAGGAACATGGCTTATAATGAACAAAAATGGAGTATGGCTATTTAATGAACATCTAAATCCTCATTAATTATCCAACGGGATTGATAAATGGGTCTATGGGGCATAAATTCATGGGAGTTGTCAATTAAATGAATAACGAATAAGCAGCAGCTGATTGGAAAAAGGAAGTGACATGGAGTGAACATGGACAGTGACGTTGGAGTGGCAATAAACGATCAAATGTAAACCACATTTGGTTTACACCAGTATTCTTGACGTGGTTAAAACCCTCAAAGAGGGAAAAGGTCCATGGCCTGAGCCAACGCGGCCACTTCAGGCAATTTATTAATAAAACAATGAAATTTTACATATGCTTCTCTCATGAATGGTTACCCTACAAATGACCCTTTATGCTCTTTAAATAGATATCATGGACCAATCGGGTGCTAAGCCACAGATCAAGTGTCGGTAATACCGAGGAGAGAATGAATCGTCAGATCACCTCATGTCTAGAACATATCTTGACCATCAGGTTGTAAGTTACAAAAGTACATAGTAAAGAAACATACTTTACCTAAATCTACACTACACCAAGTTATACTTAACTATTTCCTATGTGTTGGAATATCCTAACATCCCCCCTTAAGAACAACTTGGGATAGGATTGAAGAATGTACAAACATGACACAATAGGAGAAGGAAGGAGGCATTAGAGCCTATCCCCCCTTAGTGACAACTTCCTGAACTCCAACCATAAATCGAAGTCTAGTAAACTTTGCCTATGTGAGAGCCTTTGTAAAGATGTCTGCAACTTGATCATCTGTTGAACAATATTGCACTTCAAGAACATGGTCATGAATGACCTTTCTAATGAAGTGCATGTGCATTTCAATGTGTTTTTTGCGTTGATGTTGGACTAGATCTTTTCATAGTTGAATGGCAATTTGATTATCACCCCAAAGTGTAGTCGGATTTTGTTGCTAAAATCCAAACTCTGACAAGATCTGACAAATCCACAGGGCTTCCTTGCTAGCTTCTACGGCACCATGATGCTCTGCTTCTGATGAAGAAAGAGAAATGGCACTTTGTTTCTTACAAGCCCATGTAACAGGT
>APFE030594905.1:0-15387 GCA_000404065.3 Pinus taeda | reverse complement strand
CCACTGGAAGGACATCCCAATGCCCTGGTTTCTTCAGTAGTCAATTGAATGGATGCCCCAACATCCTAGACCAACCTACCACCCTAAAGTGTTCATAGGAGTCAACGTGTAGGTGACTTCATGCACCAGCATAACATCTCTCTTCCACCCTATAATGACTGAAATTAGACAAGAGTGTGTATTCCTATACCAGGGACAACGATCCATGGTACAATATGATTTATAATGATTTTGACCGAACACCCAATCACACTATGACCTGCAACCAAACCAATACATCATCCCAAGAGAGACTCTTATACCTCCCAATAATGCCTTTTTGACTCTAGGATTACAATAATGACTCTTCCAATGATGAAACTTTTACAAATGCCTCTTTTACAACTTTATAATGACGACTCTTGGCCTTGATACTTCTTCACAATGTACGGATGGATGTCATGTCTTCAAAGGATGTCCCACTACAATGCTTCCTTTGATTTGATACTTTTTCTCTTGAATTCTTTCTTGAAGTTGTACTTGAATCTTCTTCTACCTGCATGCAAAATTTTCTTGGCAAAACCAATCCCATAACAAAACAAAATACCCTTCAACTTACCTCTACCTACAAAACACATGTAAGTGCATAATAATGAATACATACAAATTAAAATTACAATGTGTACCTAAAGTGTGATTGTCACTTTTTTTTTTTGACTTGTTGTAGCACTAGACAAAGACTCCCATTCTTGATATATGTCTGGACACTATGAAAGACTATATCCAAAACTGATCTAAAGATATATACAATAAAAAATGATGACATGCCTTAGACTTGTGATGGACCAAGTTCTAATTACAACAACAAAGACCATTCTATCAACTATGACAAGACAAGTAACATGAACTTACAACATCATATAGATTTAGTAGACTTGGTGTAGCATCAAATGTGGAGTATCAAGAATAGGACATCCAAAATGTGGTATCAAAACTAACTGTGACATTTAGATACATAGAGATATAATCGAGACCCTGTATATACTTACGTTGTCCTACAAAAAAAATGTCAGATATGATACTCATATTTCAAATGTAAATGCTAATCATATATACCTTGTTGTAGGAGACTTACCCTTGACTATTGATGTGTGGTCCTTACTGCAGTGATCCTTGAATGCATGCTTTTTCTTGCCTTCTAGGAGCTCGATATTGAATTGTTGTATCTATGCAATTTTGGATCTCCAAAGCCTGAAATTTCATCCTGTGGTATCCCTCTAAGTCCTCTTTCCAACCCCATAGTTCTGATCAAGATTGAATTGTTCAAGAAAGCGTTATGCCCATTCCTCCACGATGACCTGATTATATACTAGTCCAGTAGAATGAAATTGTATGAAGTGCCATGTGTCATTGTTGCGACCTTCGGCCCTGAAAATGATACTAAACAAACTAAAGTACGTCCTATTTCTGTGAATATTTATGAAATTTTAATCCAATTATCAGAGAGAAAGTTACAACAAATTTCCCAAAATCACCTGTTTGACATGGAATTCAGGAGCCTGCAAAAACCCTAACTTCATTAGGTCATATCTCCAAAAATATAGAGAACCAAGATCTAACAGTAGGTCAAGAGGTTAATTGAGATTTTTTCTCAAATGGATTTTAATTTCAGCTTCTGAAGCTTCACAACAACAAAGTTACAACAAAAATGCCACGATGCCTTGTTTGAAGCCACAAAATCCCTACTAGAGGAGGATATGAGGGTCAATATCTATATAAATGTCTTGAGTTTACAGGGTCCGCAACAAGTGAATGTTGGGGGGATTTTAGGAGATTTTTTATTTATTAATTATTGACTATTCAATGACCACAACCAATTATGAGTGCCATGCCACAACCCCATAGGGTTTTATCCCACTAACTGATGTTACTAACTTCAAATACGAATACCTCTCAAACTGTGAAGAATTACTTGGCATGCCATATATCAACAGAAACATTTCGACGAGTAGAATCCATATAGAATATCCTTGACTCAGAATAGACTAAGTTTTCAAGTAAAAATTCCCAAGCAAGATTGGGGTAACCCTCGGTGCTACTTGGGTTGACATCAATGATAACCATTGATCAACACCTCCTTCTCTTGGATATTAAACTTGTGAGAGAGATGCTCCAAATGATTTCAAACTACTTGTATATATAGGCTTTAAGTGTCTTTGACTAATAAAATATGACCCAATCATGAAACCAATGCTTTAATAAGTCATTGTAATAATAATTTATTTTTTTTTCGTTCTTCAATAATATAGATATAAGGTTTTTCTTTAGTCCTTGAGTTTCTTTATCTCTATTGGGGATGATGGCTTTATTAACAATTATCAGGAGTGTTGTAGCTTGTTTTCACTATGTCCAAAGTGTGAAAATAAAAATTATATATTCCAAAAAAACAAAGAAATCTCATGAAGCAAAATCAAGATTGTCTAGGATGGTGCTTTGTTTTAAAATAAAGGGGAATTAATTTTTGATTGGGATGGTTTAGGATCACAATAATGCATATGATTTTGTGGGGCTCGACGGGGGTCAGAAGTTCAAAAATTGTGTCAGGCAGATTCGACGCGCGATGTTGATGGTGATGTTAGGCCTTCCCCACAAGAGAAACCCAACATCACAACAAGCATGAGCTTTATCTCCATGGGTGCCTTTGTAAAGAATTCATCGGGTAAACCAATCTTTCATGATCAATGATGGAGATCCTTTGCGACATCAACCTCTGATGGGCATGCTTACCACCATGGGTACTCCCGTGATTAATAAGGGGATGCCATTGAGGTCTACGACAAGCGAGCATGATTGGTCTATGTCACTTGAAACCTCACCCCATTCCATCACGTCATTACCACCAAGTTGTTGGTAATCATGATTTCCGTTAAAATAAAAGCCGTAGGTGTTAGTCAACGATCGTATCGCTATAATTAAGGATCCAAAAGAGGTGGTTAGTCAATGTCATGAAACACATGGGGAGCATTGGTTTATCTAATCTCAAACAATCTCCCCCCCAACATGAGCCGGGTGTGTATCGTACTCATGACCTATTCTCTGATAACACTTGTTGGGAATCACAATTGCTGTTAAACCAAAACCCACAAGTGTTAGTCAACGATCGTATCGCTAGAGATAAGGATCCATGAGAGGTGGTTAGTCCATGTCACAAAACACATGGGGAGCATTGTTTTATCCAATATCCAAGTTGGGTTAGACATTGGATAAACCAATGCTCCCCGTGTGTTTTGTGACATGGACTAACCGCCTCTCGTGGATCATTATATCTGGAGATATGATCGTTGTCTAACACCTACAGGTTTTGGTTTAACGACAATCATGATTCCCAACAAGTGGTATCACAGTGTAGGTCACAAGTTCGATAGACACCTGCCTCGCGTTAAGGGGGAGATTGTTGGACATTGGATAAACCAATGCTCGCAGCGTGTTTCATGACATGGACTAACCACCTCTTATGGATCCTTATCTCTGGTGATACTATCGTTGAATAACACCTATGGGTTTTGTTTTAATGGAAATCATGAATACCAATAATGTGGTGGTGATGACATGATGGAATGGGGTGATGTGTCAAGTGACATGGACCAATCAGTGGGAGTGGGGAGTAAATAACAGAGAGGTAAAAAATACCAAGAAACAAAAACAAGAGCCAAAGAGTGAGTCAAAGAAAATTATTTTTTAAAAAAGGTCATTTCCTCCTAGAGATGAGTTGAACAAATTTGAAAGATCTCAAAGGAGATTCGTTTTCCTTGGAAAATATATCAAGTGTTTTTCTTGCCATAGACGTGGACATGTAACAACAGAATGCAAGAGAAAGAAAGTCAAGGCTAATCAACATAACATACAACAAGAAAGAATATATCAACAAACAAACAATCAAAGAAAGTTCCCTCAAGAGAGTAAGCAGAAACAATCATCCATCAGGTAAACAAATTGTTTTTATGGTTACTGTTATTTGTGTAATGAATTTGGACACAAAGCATTTGAATGCAAATTGTATGCAAAGAAAAGCATGAAATCATGAAGGAGCACATCATTTCCTCTATCTTTTGTCCACACAAGATGTTATGTGTGTGATAACCTTGGTCACAAAGCCAAGGATTTCAAGCTGCATTATATCTTAAAGATCCTTAAAGAGAAGATTAAAGCAACTCCAAGCAAACCAAACAATGAAGAAAATGCAGGTGAAAGAAGGCAATCAACCAAGGTATGGAAGAGGAACAAAAAGAGCAGCATGAGACCTCAATAGGAAAATGAATTCATCATAGTCTCAGGGGGAGTTTTTCAAGAAAGCAAAAGAAGAACTTAATTGATGGTTAGGAAGAAACATCTCAGGGGGAGATCAACCCCTAAAATGCCTTTGAAAGAATTGTTTGAATAAATCCAGAATAAAAAACACTAAGCACTATTTGAACAATATATTCAACAAAAAGGTTAGAATGGTATTGAAGAAAATGACTCAAATTAAAGCCCCGAGTTTTCTAGCCATGGAAGATCTAAACCAAATTGTAAATCTCACTAGTAAGATAGGTAAATGATCTTGTTCTTTCAAAATAGAAAAACCTTGGGAGATGTCTGGGCTATTGTATTGGATGTAGATTATTTTCCTCGCATTTACATATATCAATATCAATGTTAATTAGAATGTTAGATAAAAAATAAAAAATAAATAAAAATAAAAATTGCAAGGCTACTGTGCAACACACTAATGCAATTTTTGGCGGAGAAGAGAGAGTTTATGGAAAGTGAGATGAGGAATATATCAAAGTTAAAGGTCATAATTTTAGCATTATTCTATTGGCATATGCGGGTGACAAGATTCAGGTCATTATATACATTCAAATATAATGATAATATAATGTGCACAAAGGGATTACACATATGAGGTGTTGATTTTCTTTTTTGGAAATCAAATCATTGAAAACCTGTGATTAACCATGATGAAGAACTAGTGGATTAAATGCTAAGAATGTAGTGTATGGTTTTTGCATCGAAGGAAGATGCAATTATTCCTTGATAGTGCATTAAGGTGCATTCTTACACACTACTAGTGCATACAAAGATAATAGAAATGATACACATTGTGTTGGATACTAAGCCTGAGTGATGCCTCACAAGTGCACTGAAATCGATGGTTTTATCCATTTTCAAGCTCTAGACAAGTGTACTGTTTTTTTTTTGGAACTTTGTCTTAAGCACTTGCCTTTAATAACAATGTTAGCACCAACACATATTGTCTCACAATGAAAGGAAGTGATGATGTAACGATGAAAGCTTTAGGTGAATTTGGAAGGGCTAAAGGAAATCATGGCCTCTTTCTTCCATTAGCTTTGATTTTCAAGGTCAGTCAAGGAGGTAGTGCAAGATTTTGTAGGAGACTGCACAAAATATTGGGAATTGGTTAGCATTACTCGACCTTGGTCTCCAGAACAACAATGACTCATAGTAAAGTCTGAACAGTTATCACACAAAATGCAACAAGCTCAATTATCTGTAACAAAAAATGAGGAGCGTATATGCTCTACTTCAGAAAAGGAGGCTCATGATAAACAAACTGGAAAAGCTATGAAAGATGGAATAATCATGGATATAGCACGGGCATTGGGAATGGATTCAGAAAGAAATCGAATAGAGATTTATCAACAAATTCAACTTTTGAAGGATGATCTTCGGGATTCAAATGATGATAAGATCTGAATATTTTACATTCAAGCGATCCCATCCAACGACAATCCATCATCCATTTGCAGGAGAGAGGAGAGAAAATCTCAGGTCTGGGGATTATTGAGGGTTTTTCCTTTGTATCTTGAATTATGTATGAAGGGCAGAGTTTGCACTATTGTGGCTCTAGTTTTGAAGGCAGAAGTTCAAGCAATGTAAAGGATTGTTGGAGACCGAGATAAGAGAAATGGATGCAATAAATTGGTATTTTTAATACTACCGTTTCAAATATCAGTTTCATTTTTATGGTAACAGGAATGTCTCATTTTATTCATGTTTGTCCACTATTATCAATATGGGTAATTTGTCTCAATGTTGTTATTATGTATCTCTACTCTTATGAATTAATTTCTGTTTCTGAGTAACTATTTACTTAGAAACCTGTCTTATTAAAACTAATTTATTTAATGGTAATGTGTTGTGAACTATTTCTACATATTATCGTTTAATTATTGGATTTATTGATTTGATAATCAATACCATTTTCGTGAACTACTTCCTGGAATGTTGTTGGTTTATTATTTTAGTTAAAGGTCTCAATAGGATGTGTTTTGGTAACCATAATATCAGTTAATTGAACTACTTCATTAATTTGATATTCATTATAAACAAGACATATTTAAATCTCAATACTTTAATTATCTTGCTCTTAGTTGGGTTAGATCTATATCTGGCTAATTAGATAGGATTTAGATTATTTTAATTTGCTGGCATTATAGAATAAGCTTGCGTTTTTTCTACATTCTTTTAAGTCCTCTCCTCAAAGAGGCAAAATTTTAATTGTGGCTTGGCTGAACCCAAATCAACTTAAGGGTCATTCTCTTGCCTGATCAACAAGAAGAAGTGATTTGATATCCCTGTCTATTGGTAGGTAAAGATACATCATAAACCAATAACAATAGGGAGAAGGTAACTGGACCTAGTTAAACCAGTCGGAGCCACCACACCGAACGGAAAAGGAGCTGCTTTAAGGTCCGGACCGAGTGGTTATCCCCCATTGTTGTTGTAGCGATTTTCGAGGCATCAACATTTTTGGCGCTAGAAGGAGGGCTTGGGATTTTTGTCTATTGGAGTCCTTTCAATTTTAATATTTTATTTATTGTGATGACCCCTCTTAAATTTCCAATTTGGAGTTGTATCCATGGACGTGCATCCTCCAATACTCCACCTGAAGTGGTAAGGCTCTTGTCTCAGGTAAAGTTCAATGGTAAGATAAATTCTTCTGCTTTTAATCATGTCTTTCAATTTATTCAAAATGTTTCAAATTATGATTTTCAAGGAATTGATGAAGGCATCTTATGCAGAATTTTTACTCTCACATTTGCGGAAAAAGCCAGAAGCTGGTGTAGAACTCTTCCAGTTGCTTCAATCCACAGCTGGGATCAATTTGTTACAATTTTATATTTGACGACTATGATTATGAACATGGATGTGAGGAAATTGAATATCTACGAAGGTTTGAAAATGAGTCTGTTAATGATTTTAATATTCGATTTCATTTGAATTGCTTAAGATTTAAAGACGAAGATAAACCTACGGAAGAAGAATCATTAGATTGGTTTCAATATATTTGTTGTCTTCAAACCATTCCCAATCCATATGAAATTAATTCAATATTTGTTCCATCCCCTTCCAATATAAATGAGAATCCCAATTTGGATGTGCAAGTAAATTGTGATGAAATGGTTTCACAAAGCTTAGAAGATATTTCTAATCAAATGCAAGAAGACAACAACAACAATTTTGGAGAAAGAGTTGCCTTGGAATTTGAAAATTACTCTGCGGTCAATTCAGAAAATCAGATCGTAAATCAGCGAGTACAAGTAGCAATCAAAGTAAATAAAATGCAAACTGCTGTACAAATTTCCGAATTTCTCCATGATGAGCAAATGCCGAATTCACAGCAACAAAGTAGCCTTCTTCAAGAAAGCATGAGCACGCAAAAGAATGATTTAGAATCTGAAATTTACAATGAGCATAATGCACAAGAGTTCTCAAACAAAGACAATTTTAAATGCATTGTTTCAGGTTCACATTTTTCCCTTTATCCTGATATTTTTAATGATCGTAATTTTTCCCCTCTTAGTATTAATGATATTTCAGAAATTAAAGATGATGATTTAAATGAATTACCAATATATTTTTATCAAGATAAAGAAACAATAATTGATCATTCTTTTGCCACTAATGAACATGAAATTCTTGTTCAGCCTTGTTTGGATATATTGGATGAGAAAGAAGGGAATTGTAGAGTATATTATGAAGTCATTTATGATAATTACTCTGACATTGAGGATGTTGATTTCTATTCTTTTCAAGAGAATCCTCATGATAAATTTCGGATAACATCTGAGAATGGGGAACGCTTCAATTTAGAAATCATCACAACCAATCCTCATTTTTGAGCAGCAAATTATCTTCATGATTTCACTTTTCGAGAAAAAATCTGAATTTATGATTCATATCAGGATCAAACTCCCATTCCTATTCCTATTCATAATCATAATTTGTTTTCTATTTCACAAGTTGGAATTCGAAATTACCCAAATTTCATAATTCTAGCCAATCCTTGTGAAAGAGAAATTATTTCAAAACAATCCCAATTGTGCTGTAAAATTAGTTGTACAAATAGTGATTTCATTTTAGTTTTTCTTTCACAATTATTTCTTTTAAATTTAGATTTATTTTCTGATTTTATTTTGAAAAATTTTCACACTTTTCGCTGGCATATTGAACACTCAATTGATGCATTGCCCGATTGGGAAATTTAAGTTTCATATTATAATCATGAGCATCAAAAGATATTAATATTTCAATTTCAATCAATGCTAATGTTTCATCAAAAGCTTTTGTTTTTTCAAAGACAATGTCAACAAGAGAATGTATTTTTGTAATCTGGCCAGCAATTCAATTCAATTAATTCACTTAAAAAATATTTGGAAATTTTTCTCTCAAATAAGATTGTTAATAGCTTAACATTTGTACATAACATTAATAAATTTTTCCAGGCCTTTGAATTTGAAAACTCATATCCACAATTCGGCCTGTCATCTCCTCTTTTGAACGTTTCCCAATCATTAATGGAAATCCATCCAGATTTCTATGATCCAATTGGTATTCAACTGGAAAGGAAATTTCAAGAGAAGGAGATTTTAATTAAGTTGCTAACAATAACTGTAAATCCTGCTCACAGATTTAATTTCCTTAGTTCAATTAGGTTTGTATTTTTATTACTAACATTTGAACTGTACATATATGCGGGAATAAAAATGAGAGAATAGTTACACTGGAAATATGACTATAACTAGTCATTTTCATGTATATGGTTAGAATAGGAGTAGAATTAATTTAGTTAGTTTGCTTTATGTAGTTAATTTATTTTCAACACTTCTGTAAATTAAAAATAAAACAAAGCAATCAGCCATTCTCATACAGGTTCAGTGAAAACAATTTTCCTATCATAAAATTTTAATTCTTGCTTTCCTTTTAAGTTTCTTACAGCAATACCTCTACTCTGCCTATTTTGAATAATGTCTTGATTAAATTCAATTAAGATTGCCCTTGGCATCAATCGCCTCAAAGCCACTTTTCTTCATTTCAGGATTTCCTTCTAAGATTTTCTTTTGAAACTTATATGATAAAGGTTTTGAGGATATAAAAGCTTCACGATCTCATTATCTCATGAAATATATGACTGTCTATGATAAGCTTAATTCTGACTCAATTATTATTAGTCAGTCTAACCTTTCATGGTAATCATATGAAGTTCATATTATCTTCCTTGAAATTTGCTAATCTTACCTTAAGGATGCCCATTTTGTTGTGTGCACACATACAAATCTGTTTTGACATTTTTCCACAATTTGTGGCTTTATCCCATTTGGACCTTTAAGTTTATCATCTAATGTTGCAATACGCATCATATTCATTTACTAAAGGCATTATTGAACAATCACTATAACAATGCAAATTCTTCTCAAGTTATTCAGAATAAGCAGAGGTAATAAATTGCTGTTTCAATTCAAATGGGAAGCATAGTTTCATATTTATTTCTGGTAAATTTTATATATTTCCTGAACATGAATAATTGATTTCCTTCGGCTGATTACACACTTAGATTTAGAATAAATAATGAGATTATTTTAAACGAAGGAAAAATTTTGATAAATCAAACGAAGAATTTGAAGATTTATGAGGTAAAATCTGCAGACAATTTCCTTCTAGGTACGCATTTACAAGTTCGTCCTCATCTCTTATTAGTTTCTCTTTTCCTTACTTTATTTTTGATTCATGTTCTATTTTATTTATAGGTTTTCATTTGTTTTCAAAAACTTGAAGTAAACAGTAAACCCATTTCAAATTTGTAACAGGTTCAGGGAAATTTTACTTTTGATTCATCAGAATTTAAGCATTTTTTAAATTTGCTTTTATTTACTTAGAAAACCCAATTGAAATTTCAAAGAATATCATAAGACCATTCGCATCATAAGATTTCATCGGAAGTAGTTCTTAGCATTTCTTTTGATAACAAATTGTTCATCAAAGACCTCCGATGTATTATCTTACTCATATGCCATATCACATTTTGCATATTGGAGCTTTGCAGTTGAAGTATATTTCCATTATCATGAATCGCCGATCTCTGATAATTGACTTTACCGATATTGCGATGACCACATAATTCCGGACCCGATATGAAATTCAAATCAAGTTTACAAAATATCACATCTGCACAACTTTAAAAGGGTCGATGTCTCGGATCTGATATGTTATTAAAATCCCATCTTAAAAGTTATCGGGTCCACTCTTCATCACATATCGGCGTATCGAGAATTGTTACATCAGGTGCCTAAGATTGCCGATCGCAATCACTGATTAGCCACGTCATTCATCACATATTAGCATCGCAAGAAACATATTGTGTTACATCAGATACTTAAGATTGCCGATCGCCGATTAGTCACGTCATTCATCGCAATTGCCTCCTCGCATTTTTATTTACGGCCATATCATTATTCCGAATATGTAATGTGCAAAATTCAAATCGCGAGATGCGGTGTGCGATCTGAGAATTAGAGCATGACTGTTCCCGATTCGCAATATAACAACTCTTCAATAATGTGATTGCTACATCTCATCACACATATTTTCTTCACATGATCTCATATCAGAAATTTGCTATTTCAACCGTCAATGCGATAAACTCTAACACATGCTTCTACATGTAATGCGAATCATCCGATACAACGATGTGTTATTTTAAAAACGCGCTTGGGTAACCACTATGGCAAGAAAACAGTTAATGACCAATTTGCAACATATTCAAATCATTTCAATTTCTCATACATTTTAGTTTAAATATATAATTCCATAATTAAAAATGGAATTCAAGACCTCTCTATCTTCATATTTAAATTTTATTATTTTGGATTTGGTCTTGATTCTGGACAATTTATAAAATCATGGAGTTTATATGAAACTTATAATACTTTGAGAAACATTCGTTACTGCAAATTCTCGTTCTCATTTCTGATGCATTTCTTTCAATTTCAATTCCCTTGAGCACTAAGCATTCCATTTTTACATTTTACTGCTTGCTTTAGTGTAAATAAAATAAATAATGATTTTGGGTTACAAGATTTTGGTTAGTTTGACTTCTTCATGTTTTTAATGATAATTAAAATGAGAAGTCACCTAGTTTGGAGAAACTGATACATTTCAGGTAAGATCAAAAGCAATTATCCAATGGTAAGATTCATGTAGCCACTTTCATTAATTTCCATTTCGTTGCTTTAGTTTTAGTTTTGTTTTTCTGATATACAAATCAGTTTTGCAGCTCTTCATAAAAACTTTCAATCCTTTGCCGGATCATATTTTTGAAGTCCATACTCTTCTTTTGGCTTAATTCCAAGAAGCAACGATAATCTTCATCGAAACAGCTACATCAGGAAGTTTCTCAACCTTTAGTTTGTTTATTTAGGCATCTTGTTTTTGTTAGAAAATGAATAAAATGATGCTTTGAAACAAGAAGATTGATACCAGATAGGAAGTTTTCATTGTGGCTGAATTTTAACGTCACTGCTATCCAAAAACACTAAAATAATTACAACCCTACAAGGTATGATTTTCATAAATCTCAACATAAGAAAGATTGATTACACGATTATTTTCTTTTTCTTCATATTGTTAAGACATTGGTATAAGCATTCTTGTTTGAGTTTACCTTTTGAAACTTGGATTTTCCTTTCCACTTTTAAAATTTCTTCATTTTTGTTTTGTTTGCTGAATTTTTTTTATTTTTTTTATACTTTAGCATAAGAATTCTTTTCTTTTGGTTTTCAGTTTCGATTTTGGTGACTGTGCTGTGATTTATATGGAAAGCCTACTTGCTACCTAACAATGGTCAGCATACATGGAGAAAAATTGTTAATAGTCACCTATTAGCCTTTTCTTAAATCTCTTAGTAAAGTTTGATTTTCTTATTATAAAGGTAGACATATTTAAGGAAGAGATTACCAATCAAGAGAAGCTGGCAAAGTATCATAAAAATCTGAAAAATTTCTTTTTCATCAAATTCTAATCATTTTGAGATTTCAAAATTTCATTAGGATTTTTCAAAGTTTTATTATTAGTTAAGAAAAATTATTTATAACCAAGTAAAGACAATTTACAGTAAAGCACCTTTAACTCTGAAATTGTCATTCTTAACTCTTAAGGAGTCAATGATTCTCCCTGTCCTAAAGAGTCTTATTTTTCTAGAGTATAATCCAGAAATATATATAAAACTTAAAAGATAAGAGGTCTCATCATGAGCCTGCTTACCATGATCATAGGGGAAAAATAGGCTGACATTACCAACACTGCTAAACAAACCAGGGTAATGGCTTGTGAATTGCCAACAATTATAAGACAAGGGGTCTCATCACGAGGCCAACTTGTTCAGTCCAATTATAACCAGTGAATGGCATTGTCAACTATCTGGCTACCAAACCAGGACAATGGCTTTTAAGAACTAAAAAAAATAATAATAAATAAATAAATAAAAATAAAAATAAAAAATAAAAATTAATAACAAACATATATAAATGGATTTATCTCTACGTCAATAATCCTTAAAAAAGATGGGATTCTGAATCATTGATGATTAAAAGGTAACCCTGTCGAGACTATAGATATTTGCTGGTAGCAGTGGCTCTACCTGTGGCAAATGAGTATATTTTAAAAGCTAAAGCTGTAAAGTGACCCCTGCTTTATCTCTAGAACTAATTAAGGACTGATACAGAGTTTTGAAATATTTTAATTTATGAGAAATTTTAAGAAAATTTACAGTTGGATGATTCTGGCTTTTATTCAGATTAATGAACCTAGTCGAACATTTCAAACATAATTCTCTCTTCTTTAATTATTTTTACTTTAATTTTAGGAAAATCTCATTCATATCAAAGAGAGATAACTAGTTCTTCTCCTGTGTGTCGGCATTGTTGTGGTAAAAACACAACCCCCCATTATTGATGTGTTCACTTCAAATAATGGAGACCCTTTTTATAAAAAATTTGGCTAAACACCTTTTTGGATTTTTATTTAGTTGATTGCCCTACGCTTTTGTTAATTTTTCGTTTTCTTTGGATCCTTGTTTTGATTGCTTTGTTAGAATTGATTTTTTATAAGCTTCCCATTGACACTTGTTTTGCCTCATTTGGTCAACTGGTTTGAAAATGGCAGTCCTTTGAAAGTCTGATTATTTATATAGCCTGTGTTAAAAATGCTTAAAACATACAATATTGCACTTTGTAAATAAATTAGTTCAAATAATGCATTCATTTTAAATATTAACCCGTAGTGAGTTTTTACTAACATTTTTCCATTTTTAGTTATGTAGCCAAATCATTAAGTATCAAGTTTAAGAAATATACTCCAATTTCCAAATCAATTACTAATCTTAAAAACCCATAACATTTAAGTGGCTATAGTTTATTTTTATTCTTTTTATTTATTTTTTTCAAATGGCTGTAGTTTATAAAATAATCCTCATAAAATAAAATCAAAATAAGAATTGATTTTTAATATTAAATCTTAGATTAATTAAATTAATTATTATTTAAAATATAATTAATTTAATTAAATTAAAATTTAAATATATAAAATATATATATTCACATCGGAGCTTTTACATTAAACAAGTTTTAAGAACCCGATACATACCATACCCCGATACCGATATCGGATCAGGGATTTTTCATTGTGATAATTTTGAAAACCCCAATTGCCATCTCCCGATCTGATTTGCCGATAAGCGTAAGGGGAAAGGATATTTGTTTTAAGTTTCGACTTACTCATAAATAAAAGCCATGCAACATATATTAAAAAACACTAACACTATAAGTTTTGGTTTTGTTTAATGCAACACTCATTCATTCACAGGTAAGTTAGGTAGGAATGAGTAAAGTAAGGTAGGTTGGTATATTTTAGTTTAATATGATATATCAAAGTAATTATTTAATATTTTAAATTAATTAATAATAATATTTAATTAATGAATTTTAAATTAATTAGATTAATTAATTTATAACATTTAATTATTTGATTAAATTTAAAATTTAAATATTATTTAGGATTAATATTAAATTAGTTTCTTAATTAGATTAAATTTGTTTATAAATAGCTAATTATATATCAGTTAGCTAAATTAATAAATAGATTACTATTAATTAACAATTAGTTTAGTTTATAATTAGTAATTAAATTAGAACTAATTAGAGACTAATTTAGGATTAGTTTTTAATTACAATATTTTTAGCCTAGCAACAGAATTTCCAGATTCATGCCAGGTTTGACCCATCAACTTTGGAGGCTCATAGATTGAGTTATACTTGGCCAAATGAGGCCCAGGATGGCTCATTAGAAAGAGAAAATCAAGGAGAACATTTTTGAGGAGGTTTCACTAACAGATTTAATCATTTATTGGGTCAAAAATCAGGCAGAAGATCAAGCTCCAAATTTTGAAAACAAAAATCAATTTTCTGAGTTATTTTCTTCATTTTCATTTGTCCAAAGCCTATTCTAATTGCAAATCCATTGGTTAATAATATCCTTGGCCAATCAAACTATCCCAGGCCTCAATAGAGAGCTTATATTTTATTTTCAATTATTTATTTAGATAGAATTTGATTGAATTTGATTTAATGCCAGCAATGCCATTTTGATTTTATTGTTGCATTTTAATTTATTTTGATTTCTTCTTGCAGGAAAACAGTAGAAGAGATATGGAGAAAAGGATTTCAATCAATGAGAAGGTTCCACAATTTGTAGGAATTTACAGGGTAAGTTCCTCAGACAGAACACCAAAAGGACACCGCTCACAAATAGATCACAGATCAATACACTAGTATTTTGACGTGGTTAAAACCATCAAAGAGGAAAACAGTCCACGGCTTGTGCCAACATGGCCACTACAGGAAATTTATTAATAAAAGAATGAAAATTTACATAAGCTTCTCTCATGCACGGTTAACCTACAAATGACCGTCCATGCGCTTTAAATAGAATTCATGGACCAATCGGTTGTCAAGCCACGGATCAAGTGTCGGTAATACCGAGGAGAGAATGAACCGTCGGATCACTACATAT
>APFE030594891.1:0-10110 GCA_000404065.3 Pinus taeda | reverse complement strand
TTTATAAATTATAATATAAGTGAATTTGTATATTTTTCAACTTTAAATAAGAAAACTAAAATACTTATGATTTAAACTTTAAATATTTAAACATGCACATCATTGAACATTCAACATTCACAATGAAATTTCAAAATTTCTAGTGTTATATCAAGTGCAAATTGGAGTTTACATATTAGTAAGAATCATGATATATGTCCATTGTCATTCTACATTCAAAATTTGCCTTGAGGCATCTCCAAACAAAACTAGGAAATTTTAAAATACTAAAATAAAAATAGCTAATGGTGAACAATGGCTTCCTCAAGCCATGTCATCAACATCACTGAGATCTTCAATTAGCATGCTCTCCAAGTAGGAATCACTCTCATCTTGAGGCTCTTTCTCATCCATAGCAACTGGAGGTAGCTCAATAAGGCCATTTGGTTGTATCGCCTCGCCCACACACATAGCATCATTTGTGTATTGGCCCCATCTCTTGAAAGGACCCTCCTTGTAACCAACATCTTTTTGAGATATGAGACAAAGTGTGCAATGAATGTACACTAAGTTCTCTGCCTTCTTTGAGCCGAACCTATTTCTCTTTACTGAATGGATAAAGGCATAAGTACTCAAATTCCTCTTGAAAGATGCAGAACTAGCTACTTGGAATATTAGGGGAAGCCCATTAAATTAATTAAAAATTTAAAAGTAAAAACCAAAATGAACTCCAAAGAACCCGATTTTGGGGTTCCAAGTACCCATCATCAAGGTTCTTCGTACCTGTCAAGACAAAAGAACCCAAATTTTTTTAATGGAGAACCCGGTTCTTATGGGTTCTTCTCAGAAGCACCCATACAAGAATCCGGTACTTGGGTTCGAGAACCCAGGACGGGTTCGAGAACCCCACCCCCGGGTTCGGGAACCCATGCAACATAGATATATCTTTTTTGCTATGCTTGCAACCTCCTTTTTCTCCAAAAATTAAGTGGGTCTTCCATAACCTGCTTTTCCTTAGTTTTATATGGAAAAAATATTTCTCAATGCCAAAGTTGCAATAATGATGATTTTACTTAGAAAATTATTTACTAGGGACATGACAGACAAGAACTCTTTCTTATGGTTACTTGATACTTAGAAACATAATGGATAAGCGGGGTATTGATCAACATCAAATATAGTTTCTTAAAGGATGTAATAAAGAAATCACAATTTCAAAGGGAGCTATGAAGACTCTATTAGATACAACATTGAAGCATTCAAGTAGCATAAAGAAGAACTTTGGAGAGATGTTGACAATAGAAGGAGTGAGCAGTGGAATTTGACATCTCAATGAGAAAGGCCATCATGATTTGGTAACTTTGATATTGATGATATGACTTGACTACCTGGAAGAACATTTTGCAGAAGCATGGATTAGAGAGATAGCATTTGAATATACAACTTTTTAAAATCAATTTGAAGAACACATGAAAGAACAACACTGGTAATGGAAGAATACATGGAAAAGTTGTATACACTAGAAACACAGAAAAGGAAGCAGATACAAGATAGCTAGTTGGCTTCAATGTTGATCTGGGAGAAGTTCACTTTCCTAAGTTGTAGAAAAGAAGCTAGAACTAAACTGTACATTGATTGGTTTGACAAGATACTTTTGATGACAAAGATACTACAAATAATCGTTGATGGAAAGTGATAAGTAAGGTTGATGACTTGAATGTTGTCCTGGAGATAGATTATGAAGAAGTTTGGCTCCACAACATCCTGGAAGATTGAAGCTCATAAACGATATGATGATGCAAGAAGAAGGAGCCCTGTAACTACTACTTAAAGATCTCCACGAGAGAACATGCAACTAATGAACAAGACATAATGAAGCACATGGCAAGTCTCATTTGTTAAGAGGGAGCAAGGATTATCTCCCTGATTGAGAGGGAGTGATGAGGGACATTGTATTCTCCAATGTTGTTAAAATCACGATAATATCCCGATAATTTCCCGTTGCCGACATTATCGTGAGTAATATCCAAAATTATCGCCAATTTTTTTATACCCGATTTTTTGGAAAAATTGCGATTTTTTCCGTTTTTATCGTGGGCAATCGGGGCAACGAGGTTTTATAAGGGATGCTAAATGTTCGAAATGCAATTATTTTTGAAAGAAACAAATTTTTCTTGAGTGGGGCAGCGTAATGATTAAGTCTAGGCCCTAGTATTGATATGCTATTAATGGTAATGTTAAATTCTTAAAGTAAAAGTGACATTCTCCTTAATCTTCATTTTCATGAAGATTAAGGAGAATGTCACTTTTACTTAAATTTTTAACATTACCATGAAATGATTCAGGATGTTTGAGAGTGGTTCCGGCCTCATTGGATTTCATATGGAGAAAGTAGAATTTTAGATTTCATTCAAATTCCAGCAGACTTATCAGTTTTTTCAGGATTTCAGGATTGGGAGATTGTAATGTTTCCAGGTGACACCACCTGCCCGGGCTACCCCTGCCACCAGTAGAGGACGTGGTCTACCTCCTATAGCTCCTACTTCTAGTTCTTCAGCTTCTAGAGCATAGCAGACTCCACTGCCAACTCCACCAGCACCAACATCTACATCTAGAGGGAAAGGGAATGCTGTGGCATTTTCTTGCAAGAGGGGCAGAGGAAATAAGTAGGATTAGACTTTAGTTATTTTCTTCATTTTATTGTATATGACATTATGACATGATGAGATGCATTATTATATTTTTTGTTGATATTTTGAGGCTGAGTTGGGACTCAGGAGTCAGGACTTACTATTCAAGACATGATTCAATGTTATGTGTGATTTTAGCACTAGAAATGATATTAAACATCTTATATATTAGTTATTTTATCATATTTATGTGTCAATGTATTTATTTTATGTTGTAGATGGTTTAGATATTAAAACAAATTGAAAAAAATGAATATTTTTGTACCGAACGATTTTTTCCTGATTTTTTCCGATTATTTCCCGATAATTACGATTTTTTCCGATTTTTTCCTCGCACCGATATTATCCCGATAACGATTAATGTAACATTGGTATTCTCCATGTGTCATGCATTAGACCAAGACTAACAGCTGCAAGTCTTAGTGAAGGCACTAGTAGGGAGAATGTAGAATTGGATAAGCATCTGGGACCAATACTCGTTGGGGATTGGGAATCCAAGAAGGGGAGTTTCATAGACCGACATTTTGTGAGGATTAGACAAGGTAATCATGACAAGAGCGGTCGAAGAGGACCGATATTCTTTCAGGATTAAAAATCCAAGATAAGAATATTCCTAAAAGGACATACCCGATGAACATCTGGATGGGGTATGTGCCTTAAGAGGCTATAATGTTGTCCATTTGTATGCCTCCTCGCATTGTGCTCTAATATAGTAGAGAGATAGAGCTTGTTAGTCAAGGCCTTGCTATATTGCTATGTTGACAATTCTGGTTATGATGTTGATGCTTAAGATAGCTTATCAATCTGACTCTTCTTATGATAAGATTTCAATTAGAGAGTTTCCTTGTCCCTTATTGTGTAATTATGAATACCTCCCTAGTTAAGAGGGAGTGTTGAAAAATGTAGCTAGGTTCGGTCTTCATAATTGTCATTGTACTTATATATTTTATGTAAAAGCCAAAAAGAAAGGAAAAAAACTTTCTTTTTCAAGCATGGGTTTCATGTGCAAGTCAATTTGTTAATTAGGTCAAATGTGTTTTTTATGCTTCTAGGGTTTTCTGAGTCAAAAGAATATTTGTCACAAGTCAAATTATTGTACTATAGTCAAGTCCCATTTGGAGTTTGAAAAGAAAGTGGAAAAATAATTTTATTTGAGTCAAAAGTGTCAAATTTTCCCCCATAAGACCAAGTCAGCCCTGCCTAGACAAGTCAACCTTGGAAGTGACCCATTCGACCTTCTGGATGTGTATAGATAGATGCTGGTTCAACCTCATTTGGAGCATCTCAAGCAAGTTCGATTTCTGTGCAAAAAAGAGAGAAAACCAATGAAAAAGTCAAGGAAAAAGAGAAAAAGTCAAAGGAGAGAGAGCGAAGGTCAAAGGAGGAAGAAATCTGCCCTAATTCTCTCACACATGCGAAATTTTGAAGCTGTTGCAAAGGCTGAAATTCTATAGTTTGACCGAGTTTTGAACGCATTGACTACTGTTGATTAGAGTTCACTTTGACTTGCTGGAGGAGCTCGAAAGTAGGGCTGCCTTGGGTCTTCTGGCAGGTCTTGGTCTCGCTCTTTGCGTCTTGGAATTCTCACTTTGATCTAAGACTATAAGAAGAGAAGAATTTATTGGGTTTTCTCCTTGGAAGTGTTTTGCCCTGGCTTGGAGCCTATAGCTTTTGTTCATGGTCATTTTGTGATCTTAATGGTTTCGTGTCCCCGACAACGATGCCAAAATGTTACTGCTCAAACTAGCAGGGTTCCCAAAAGGGGATCCTTGAAGGGCTACTACTAGGTCAAGGGAAATAATGGAGCTATAGCCCACTGGCACCTTGGCTAAAGCTCCCTACTCTTTACGGACTTTCACCGATGGGAGGAGACTCGTTATAATAAGGATCACAAACATGAATGGATCAATGATAGGATGAGAGGTGATCCTAGAAGCCTATTCACAAGAGAGGCTCAGATATATGGCTTGCTTGCTTTGAAAGCAAGATGAAAGGTTCTCTAGGAAGGGCTTAGGGGAATTCTAAGAGCTAGGGTTTGAGTATATGACTTGTCAAGAGGACTCTTAGCTCCTAAAATCCTTGTGGAAACTTCGATTCCAAGTGGTCTTTGTGAAATAGGCTTCAATAAATTGTGGGACCACACAGGACCAAGTGGACCCAGAATTAGGTCAAGGGGATGGAATTTATGAACCAACGGTGTGCTCAACCTAATTAAGGGGGAGAAAGGGATTAAAGGAGAAATTTTCTTTTTATCTGATGCAATAATCCCAATGAGGTCACTTGCCAAAGGAAACCTAGGGCAAAAAGCGGTCCTCTAGCTAGGGCTTGCAATATCTCGAGATTCCACCGTCGGAGTTGCCTCAAATTTGGAGGGCCTCTAAAGCAAACTCCAATGCAGTTGTGGACCAAAAATCGAAGTATTTAGATGACTGGATTGTGAGATAAGTGACGCCCTAGGTGGCCTATGTAGGCTAGGCCTAGAAAGAAAGAGAGAAGGTGAAAAAATATTCTTTAAAGTGATCACCAGTGGAAGACCAGTGCTTTGCTCTTTGGGAGAGATGGAGTCATGGATAAATTAAGGTTTGGCTCAATTTCAACTTATCAAGGAGGCCTAGAAGACACTCCGCTAGGCTTAGGGCTAGTTCAAAGTAGCTTCAAGTTCTTTATACTTCATTTAACATAATTTGATGACTTATCAAGAGAAATATTTATCCCTAGGAACATTCATTCATTCACGGCATGTCCCAATCATGATACAACACCATTTAGAAACTTAATTTCCACAACTTCGCATAAATTGATGCAGTAAATAAGCCCTAGAAGAACAAAATTCCTAGCATCATGATGCAACAAAATTAACATTTAAATGGTACTTGCATGCAAGAAGAATATATCCAATCATCAAATTTGCCAACAAGAGAAGCTCCAAGACAAAAGATTTAACCAAACATCAAAATTCATTCATTCATCCAAAAAAATCTCCTCCAAAGAATGTGAAATTCTCACAAGAGCTAAAGATCAATCCAAGTGATGATGAGAAAATGAACTCATCTCACTTGTATTTATACACAAATTAGGAGTTCGAATTAGCCTCCTTGTTCTACATAAGCCCGAAAAATAAAAGAATGTTTTAATAATCCAACTTTTGGTGACAAGCCCATCAAACTAGCTCACAAATGAAAGAATAAGCCTCTCAAGATGTCAAATAATAATCTATGCATGTCGTAGGGCTCTCTAAAAGGCCTAATGAGGTCCATGGGTGCCACAATGAAGAGTAGGACCATCAAAAGCAGTAGACAAGGGGTTGGCCCCTTGTAATAACCTGTGGTGCTCCAAATGACATGTGGGGACACACAAGTGTCCTCATGGGTCTCCAAAGAAATCAAAGATGCCTGTAGATCGCCTGCAAGGGCTAGGATGATGGTGTAGGTGATGCCACATTATTGTGCAAGTCCTGGATCATCTGCCAATTGTATTGTGCAAATCTAGGGTCAGTTAGGCATGATGGATCAGGTGCATCTTCCTCGTCCAATAAGTGAACCATGAGCAATCTCTGAATGGCTATGGGGATCCATGAAGTGCTGTCTGTTGTTATGGAGGTCCACAACTCTCAACGCACACCCTACATGTGCCAATGTAGCCCTTTGGAGGATTATGACTCATTATATGGAGACCAAACCCAAAATGGAGACCATTTGCAATCCTGCATAAGATCCAATGCATCGCCTAGCCTTCTATTACAAAACGTCATTAGAGAACGTAAATGAGCTTACCAATCATGAACCATAGGTGGGGACTTCATAATGGCCCGCCTTTCCATAATGGGCTTCGAGATTTGCCAATGCCTTCTAAACTCCAAATGGGGTTAACCAATGATCCTATTAGGTGGTTTCTACTTCTAAAGGGGATAATATAGTCAAGGTACATCCTTCAAAAGGTGATGACATGTGACGTATAGGTGAATGAAGTGGGGAATGAGAAGGGGCAGCGCTGGGTCACATGCTAGGGTACAAGGGTAGCTAATAAGAGGGAAGCCCATAGTTGGGTTTATAATGTGTAGAAGGGAGCAATCGTGTTACATGAGGTGCCCCGACCTTGATTTTTCCACCCTTCGTTATATGCCTTTTTCCTGTTTATGTTTTTCTTTGATTAACTAGTCGGGGCTCAAGGGGTAAGAGCATGATGTATAAGATATAGCAGTGATACCCTCTTTTAAGCTGGGGCAGTTCATTGCCCACTAAGGGTTGGGGCAATCATGGGTTCTTATATGATGAAGGAGGCTCATAGAACCTGTAGGAACCAAGGTGATGGCCATGATGATGGGGTAGAGCTCATGTATTGGCTTTTGCCCACGTGCCAAATGTGTTTGTCCTGGCCATCTTTTGCATTTTGTGGTACATTTTCCCGTTGAATGTGGTCATATATGCGTTTATCTTTCTTTTCAGCTGCATCAATCTCTAGGCTTCATTCCAAGCCTTGACCCAAGGTGTGGGCAAGGGGAAAAGGCATGCTAACCCTATGTGGACATAGTGGAGGAATGTGGACCTAGGTGGGAGAAATGATGAATGGGGTAATAATGAATGGAAAGAGGGTATTATAAGCGGATAAGGGAGCAGGACCATGCAAACAAAATCGGGGTTTCCCATGAAATACCATCCCTAGAGCCACATGGTGAGTAAAAGAGGTCACACGGGACTAGAATCCAAGCTTAATACCTAAAAGGGCTCTAGGGGACAAGAGTACAGATCTATCCCATTCTTTTCGCCAAAGCCCCCCCCATTAATCCATGCCTAAAAGTGTCCATGATAAGCAAACTACAATACTCAATTTCCAAATGACAAGGCATACCTTTAGGTTCGAGAGGCCCACCTTCAAACATATGATCACGATAGATAGGCGAAGATAAAATATGCACTGAATTGAAAAGAAAGAGATGTAGCTCTCAGGTGTGGCCTGCACCTAGAGACTACACTCACAAAACTTGAGAGATGTCTCTCGTTCACTCTATTCCCTTTCAATCAAAAGATTACATCATTAAGTACAATACTAGGAAATAGGAAGTTGTACCCAAACCCCATAACTATAGGAACTAATCCTAAACTAGGGAGAAAGTTACAACAATGTAACCATTTTCTCCATTAATAATAAAATAATATTAATTATTCTCAACTCCCCCCCTTAATGGAGAAAGGGTTCGTTTGAACTCCTAGCATCTTTCTAAACAATTCAAATTTTACTCGTGCAAGAGGCTTTGTAAAAATGTCAGCCACATTGTCATAAGTTTTACAATATTCAACAGCAATTTCATTTGACTGTATTTTCTCTCTAACAAAATGGAACTGAGTGTCTATATGCTTGGTGTTTTTGTGGAACACTGGATTGTATGCTAATTTGATGGTGCTCTGGTTGTCGCTTTTGATAGAAGTGGGTTGCTTCTATTCTTTTCCTGCATCTTTGAGAAGTCTCCTCAACCAGATCGGTTCACATGCTGCTGCACACAATGCTTGATACTCAGCTTCACATGACGACAAAGCTACAATACTTTGTTTCTTGCTGCTCCATGCTATGACCCCAGAACCTATGTTGAATGCATAACCTGTGATAGACCTCCGATCATCCAGGTTACCTCCCGAGTCTGAGTCTGAAAAACCTGCTAGAGTAACATCAGATACATCAGTGTATAAAATACCAAAATGAACAATACCACAAAGATACCTCAACACGCTTTTCGCTGCATTCCAGTGACTTTCAAGCGGTTTCGCCATAAATTGGCTCAACACACTGACAGAGTATGCCAAGTCAGGTCTGGTTGTTGTAAGATATATCAGGCTGCCAACCAGCTCTCTGTACATTGTGGTATCTACCTCCTTAGTTCCATCATCACTGCTCAATTTCAGATTCTGGTGCAAAGTTGTTGCTGTTGTTCTACACTGATCCATAGCAATCTTTTCTAACAGATTTCTAGCATACTTCCCTTGGGTAAGAAAAGTTTTCCCAGTATCTCTGAATACTTCTAATCCGAGACAATAGTGAAGGCTTCTGATATCCTTCATTTCAAAAACTTGTGCCATGAGCCTTTTGACTCCTTTGATTAAATCAAATGCATTTCCTGTTATAATCATGTCGTCCACATACAAAGAAATCAAAACAATCTGCCCCTGATTATTGTACTTGTTATACAAATTTGGGTCATTTAAACTTTTATGGAAACCACACTCTATGAAGAAAGAATCGAATTTTTCATACCAAGACCTGGGTGCTTGCCTTAACCCATATAAAGCCTTTTTCAATCTGTAAACAAGATGTTCCTGCCCCTGCTTTACATATCCTTCTCGCTGTACTAAGTAAATTTCTTCTTTTAAATCACCATTTAAAAATGCATATTTGACATCAAGCTGGTGTAATTCCCAATTATATTTAGTAGCTAAAGCAATAAGTAATCTGATTGTATTTAGCTTTTCTACAGGTGCAAAAGTATCATCAAAATCTATACCTTCCTTCTGTGAATATCCTTTTGCAACCAACCTAGATTTTAACTTATCTATACTTCCGTCTGCATTCATTTTTGGTTTAAACAACCACTTACATCCTATAGGTGTTTTATTTTTAGGCAGCTCTTCTAAATCCCAAGTATCATTTCTAAATATTGATTCTATTTCTTCATCCATTGCAGCTCTCCATTCCTTAAATTGACTAGCTTCTTTATAATTAGAGGGTTCTACAATGTTCAAAACTTTTGACATTAAAGCATAGCTTCTCAACTTCAGCGGTAATTGAGTCTTCCTACCTGGCCTCCTTGGTAGGGGTGGACTTACCTCAAATTTGTTTTCCTATGCAATAATTGGGCCTACTTTTTCACCTTCTTGTTGTTCTTCTTCATTCTCTTCTTCCTTCTCCTGTTCCTACTCCCTCTCATCCTCGCTGCTTTCCCCCAACAGCAAT
Source organism: Pinus taeda (assembly GCA_000404065.3). Classification (NCBI taxonomy): domain Eukaryota; kingdom Viridiplantae; phylum Streptophyta; class Pinopsida; order Pinales; family Pinaceae; genus Pinus; species Pinus taeda. Next base: position 499 of record APFE030594891.1, on the reverse strand, counting down.
GGAATGTGCCAATCATCTCCAACATCAACTTTCCTTTCCTGCACCTGTTCATGAAAGACTACATCTCTACTAGCAAATGTCTTACGAGACTCAGGATTGAACAGTTTGTATGCTTTAAACTCTGTGCCATAACCAACTAAGATGCATTTAACTGCCTTAGGGTCTAATTTCTTTCTATCAGCTTTGGGTACATGTGCAAATGCTTTTGACCCAAAGACTCTTAAGTGGTTTACTGCTGGTTTAAATCCATATAAGGCTTCAAAAGGGGTTTTGAAACCAAGAAACCTATTAGGACTTCTATTTTTCAAATATATAGCAGTGTTTATCGCTTCTGCCAAAAACATATTAGATAGACCCTTACCTTGCAGCATGCTCCTTGCACACTACACCAATGCTCTGTTTTTACGCTCTGCAACTCCGTTTTGCTGTGGTGTATGCGGCACTGTATATTGGTGAACAATCCCATGAGTTTTGCAGTATTTCATGAATTCCTTTAATT